>JAKRZM010000711.1:302977-344681 GCA_036379175.1 Heliconius cydno galanthus
TTACTTATAGGACGTAGGTGCTCGCTAAGACGGGAATTTGCAATATTCGACTGCTAAGGGGTTGTTTTTGGGGTAGAAAGTTTGTATGAAACTTCGTTTCTACAAATGCTAGGAGTCTCAAATTTTGCATAGACGTCACTAGGACGTAGCAATGGAGACAAATTAATAATAACATAGTTCACGCGGGTGAAACCGCGACCGGGCCGCTAGTTGATATATATTTTTACATAATTTATAATTTCTTAATTTGTTTATGTGTAAGAGCTATGTCGTCTATAAATATAATTATAATTATCTTTGATAATTTATGATTTTTAATTATTATATTTTTTTTTATTTATGTATTTTTCTCGTGATTTTTTTTCTGTATTTGTAAATATATAAAGTAATTTCCTATCAAAAATAGTACAAAATTATTGCAATTGATAGTAGAATATGTTAAGGAACACTCAAAGGCCCCCGTGGTCACCGTCCAGGGGTTCCATTAGCGCGCTCTTAATACACGAACTGACTCGTAGCGACAGTTATATGAAACGTCCGTCGTATGAAAGTAGAAAGTAATAAGTACTGCGTCATACAATGTTTCAAAACTTGGCTGGTAAGTGGGATATGTAGTAAATCTTAACATTAGGTTTCCTCCGCCAACCCTCTTGTTTACGGGATAGAACGTGCTATGATAGTACTTGGTGTAACACAAGAAATAAGCAATCTGCAAATCTCTCTTTCTACCCTGCTGTATGCGGGATATCGCTATATCTTCACGCTTGAATATTAGCAAAAATGAAAAAAATTACCAGTTCTTACCGAATATTCATCACACCAGACAGAAAACCAAGAGACATCCTTCAAAGTCTTCCCTTCGGGCAGTGACACTGTGATGCCTTCCCCGCGGTACCTCCTCAGAGGGGAGACACCTCCGCGCTCGTCTTGCAGTCGTAGAGCTCCTGACGCACTGGGCGACTTCGATGTGCCCACGTAGAAGTAGGCCGCTGTAGAATAAAATATGGTTTAGGTACTTATATATTATATGTTATACATAAGGTGTATTAAATGTGAACTTTCTGGGTTTGGTTCCCACTCGTAGGAATGGGCTATTGTTTTAAAATGTTCATTTCTTCTCTCTAGTACAAAGACAATGCGCGGCGTTGAGTTCCACCGCCCAACACGCAATGTCTCGAAAAATAAATACTAATTATAATGTATTAATAAATATTAATGTTTATTATAATCATGACATAAATTACAATATAGATTACTCAATTATGAATGATAATTGTAATACTGCGTTTGACGTTTGATCAACCATTTATTATACACTGTATAATACCAGTATATTACATCTATACCTACCTATATACTATACGGGTATATTATACATATATGTATACAAGTATGTACTAGCAAACCCAACGCGGCTTTTTACTGCCTCTCCTATTGGTGATACCCTGTTGATTCAATATAATATACATAAAAACATAGTTTCTGAGATTAATGCATTCAACTAAACAAACTTATCGAGCCCAGGTTTTATAAGCCCAGGTGCACATACATAAGTATATATTGTTTTTTAAAAAATATCCTTTAACTTTCGATTATTATTCGAAAAAACAAAATAAAGTATGTCACTGACGTCATCAAAGAATATTAAAAGGAAAAAGCACTAAACGGCAGCGTCCTTCATATGAAAATTCTAAGCCCAAAATACTTCATTGCGATTTGTCCTGAAAAACGCAATTTAAAAGGAAAATTCCGGCACAAAAGTGCTTCAAGTCTGTGAAATGTAAACGAGGTGCAAAGTAAGTAGGTACTAGAGCAGCGACCTCGTTGGTACAAATAATATATTTTATATAAAAAAACTACTATAGAAATTCATAACGAAAATACTTTAATATCTATAATTCATACCATAATTAAAACATTAAGAATATAATTCATTTTTAGATTATTGAGACAGAAAAATCACTTTCTAAAGCGATATTTGCAATAATTTATTATTTGCACGAATTAATGGAAAATTCGCCAATAACGATGGCAAAGGAAAATTAAAATTGTTAGTCCTGCTAAAACTTAAAAGAACAATCTTACTGTATTCCATGATTAACAGAAAGAAAACTATGTGAAATTCCACAAGGAAAGTATCCATTAATATATCAAAAGTTCTAACTCTCTTTTCCGCAATTAAAAATGTCACCCGGTCAATTAAATTAGAGCGGTGGCGGGTCGGCCGACCGCACCGACTACACTCGCGCTGTAGTTTGTCAATGTCCAACTTACAAAATAAAACCTAGCTCTCATACGAGGCGACCGCTTATTTCATTTAATTTAAAATGCTTTTTATGGTCTCAGCTTACGCGAAAAGCAAAATATTTTACAATTTACGAATAAATGAATGTGCACATGTTCCGTTATACGTAGTTTTTACGAGCAAAACGGTCAAAATCCAGTGTAGCTAGTAATTTTACGGATTTTATTACTCTGTAGATATCGTTGTGTTGTGGTAGGTTTGTTCTAAACTTAATGGTTTGAAATTTTAATTCTAGCGAAAAACATTTGTTTTATTTAAAATCCATGGAGCCTATCGCATTAGCAAGCAATGCCTCTAAATACAAATAAAATATAAAATTAATCTACACGTATAAGTCTGTTCTCCCAATTCTGTCACTATAAGTCTACTATAAATTTCTATTATTTTATTCTCATGCTTGTTACTTCTGGACAAGAGAATATTTTAGAAAACAAAATTATCTCTATCTATCTACAAAATAGTCATGTTTTTGATTCTTAAGAACTTTTTATGATTCTGACATTTCCATGACTTTTTCGTGCTTTTTCATTTCCATGTAGTGTCTGCAAATATCTCCGCTCAGTGTAGCGCAGTAAATACTTTCACGATTGGCAATTTTAAAGTGAACTATGTTGATACTTGATGTACGTACACAACTACCCTTTTTAAATTTATTTTGCATTTAAAAATAATTTTGACTAGAGTAAAGAAGTATCACGTAGGGAATGAAGCGTTTTAACGTTAGATTAAATTAACTCTTCTGTGAAGATATCCCAGTTCCTCTTTTGCAAATATCCAGTTCAAATGTTATATGCTTATGTGGAATAGATAAATGATAAATTCTATTATTAATTAATTGATTATGCCTGATAAATGTTTTAAATTTATTTAATAGAGACATACAGTAAGTCGCACTTTGTCTCGCCAAAAGTAAAATTATGTAAAATAATTAATTATTTTAATAGGAAATCGAATCCACAACCAAAACGTTTACAATCACCACTGCGCCACGATAGCCATACACATCTAAAACAGATTAATTAACATATTGCGTATAGTATGCGTAAGTACACAGTACCACGGCGAGATGAGCTTAGTGCTTACAACAAAAGCTCAACCGATAGTACCAATAGCTGGCTGGCTAGCACAATGGTCGTATTTGGCCGTGATTTATTGAAGTGAAACATGGACGCTACAACTATTCCAATCTGTATGAAACGTGAGCTTTGACGCGGACGCTTTGGTAAGATTTATTCACGTTATTTGTTTTGTGTGACTGTTTCGTTAAATATTCAGCTTTTACGTTACTTGTAAGGATGTGATGGAGTGAGCGCGGTTTGAGGTCTGTTTTGCAATTTTAGAAGTTTATTATATTTTTTGATTTAAGTCTTTGATGTTTTAAAGCAAAAAATTCTAGTGCTTTAGTTTTTTAGGTTCACTCTGTGTCTGTGTACGCTTAGAGGGAACCTAGTATTACGACATTTCGCTCTTCACTTTTCGCCCTACTTATAAACATTGTGTGTTGAATTCTGGAACCCAACGCCGCATTTTGCTTTACCAGAGCAAGGAATTCACTATAATTCATTCACCTGAGTGATGATCGAACCCATGGCTAAGTACCCATAAACAAATTTGTCATTGTAACTACGAAATATATATATATTTTTTTCTAATTTTTAAAAAGAATAGAGAACTCTATAGGAAAATTTTAGAGCATGATAAAAAATTATGGTATGACAAGAACAAGTTTACAGTTTTTACCATAAAATTGCTTCTTAGCTTTCCATGCATTTATGCAGTGCAGTTCCTGGGACTAGCAACCTTAAGGGGGGACCTTTAAATACCTCCACATAATACTATATAAGTTTGTATTAAATATGGAAATGTTATAAGCATTGAAGAACCACCATCTTTCCACACATACGGAAACATATAAACCAAAAAACAATCAACTAAATACCTTCAATAATTACGTTACGTAACGTAAATGATTTCAACCTTTGGCACTGCTATTAGAAAGGGAAAAGTTTCGACAGCGGCCGATGGGAGTCAACGATCAATCAAAGGTGAAAGGCGGTGTGTGTATGAAAGTCCGCTAAAAACTATTAACACTTTAGTAAATAATTGATTTAGGTAAGACTGCGCCGCTCCGGGCCATTGTGGGAGTACAATGAGAGTATTGTAAGAGCACGACGTTGCGTCTTTTCTCATCTGTCAGTGACCGCGATTCATTATTTTAACAAAAACTACGGGCACGTTGTGTCTATTGTTGTCAGATATAATAGTGTAGAGACAAATCCACTTGTTGTATAAGAGTTTATACGTGTGCGTATCCGTATTAGTAAACTTATGACATCAAACCTTTTAAATTAACAACTGAAACAACTGAACATGAAATCTCGCACACTGCAGGGTTGGCAGAGGGAACCTAGTGCTAAGACATTCCATTCTTTATTTTTCACCGAACTGTGGAGGCTTTGCGTGTTGAATGGCGGAATTCAACGCCACGGTTTGCTTCGACACCAGAGCGAAAAATAGAAAATACAATTGTAATAAATATGTAATTTCCCCGAGTGGGGATCGAACCTCGTTCATAGTCACATAATTGTGTCCCTGCACCACGACTTTCGATTCGACTTTTAAATTCAAAGTTTAATTAACTTAGCAAAGAATCCAATAAAAGTAATTTCACGTTAAAGCAGTTGAACTAAGCAAACTGCGTTTATATACTGAAACAGCTTTACGTGACCAAATAACAACTTGATTAAAACTCCAGTAGAATTCGCACAAAATGAATTTTCACTTACGACGCAAATAGTCTAAGAACTCGTAAAAAAGTGTCTTATCCTATGATACTAAGTTAGGCTAAAAACCAAGTAATAAAAAAGTTGGGTTTGAGGTGTCCTTCAGAATCCCTCTAAGCCTCCGCTCGGCTGAAGGAGACGGCCGATGACCGTCAAACGCGACGCTTATCTTACTTCTCACATATTCCACAAATTATTTTCAGGATGAATATCGCTACTTTACACGTCCTTGCCGGGGCTTGATGTAGATAGTTCCATGTGATAGAGTTTCTTTTATCGTTTATCTCAAAAGTTTAGTTCTGGACCTCTTACGTAATGCAATATGAAACTTCTGCTAATTCTCACTAATAGTGAAATATGCGATGCGTTACTTGAACATGAAAATCATCTTTAAAAATAATCATTTACACCGACTTCCCGCATATAGCAGTGTAGGCAAAGGGAACCTAATGTTAAGACACTACACTCTGTTTTACACTTTCCGCCGAATTCTCGAGGAATTGCATTTTTGAATGGCGGAACCCAACGCAGCCCTTTGCCTCGTGGGAGTAGTGAGTAAATGAAAATATTAAATATTTCAATTTCCTGAATCGGGAGCGAATCCACAATCGTCGCACCACAACTTATCTTTAAACTATAAATGATATTTAAAAGTAGAAAGTTACAAATTATAATTACACATTTGGAGAACAGAAGTTTCTTAATTGAAACGGAGTGTCTTATCACTAGGTTTCCACGTTCCCCATGCTTACTATGTGCGGGATACAGTGTAAAGCTGAAAAAGTACTACTTTTAATCAAATTTCAGGTTAATTAAGTGAATTTAGAAGTTAGATTTTCAAATTCACTTAATAAGTTTACCTCTATTCTGTAATTTAATTGTATTTTCAACTTTATAAAGTCGAGAGTTAATCTATTTTTCTTTAGTTATTTTAGATCCTTTTAAACAAAGACCAGGTCGCTGATACATATTTTAAAGCTTTTCCAATCAATACCCTATTTCTATACCACGAGACCCAGTTGCCCTATTCTCCAAATAACAAAATCAATGACTCGAATATGGCTACACATATATTCGCGTATACTTTAACCCGCAGAATATTTAGTTAATATTTTCAGATTTATCGCAATATTGTAAATTGGACTTTATTACATAGTATTAGAGTTATAATTAATGGAAGCATGTGTGAACTATAATTTGGTGAATCTGCCAATAATTGTCGAGGCTAATTGGGACGAGGCGCTGAGTGGGCACCGCTTGAGGGTAGTTGCATATACCATGAGAGTTAAGGGCTTAGTTTGTTTTTATATGAATTATATCAGTATTTGTTTAATGAAATGTTAGCTAAAATTTAATAGACCCCAAAATGTTCATGGATAGAGAGTTCTTTCGACGTTTTTTCAGCGCCACGATGAATCCCGCATTTAACAGGGTAGGCGGAGGGAAACTAGTTTTTTAAGACACTCCGTTTCCCACTTTCCGCCTAATTCCCTACTGGGTTCCCTCTGCGGGATACATCGTGAAGCTAATTTAATTTATTTTTTAATATTATCCCTCCCAATATGGAAGAAATTAATTGATGATACTGTGAACAAATTATAATGCACCTAAAAAATGATCAAATGTGTTTTAAAATGTACTCTACACAAACAGATATGCACTTAACAAATGACATTGTTTTCATACAAATTAATAGCGTGTTGCCCGGTAATTGTGCGTTGTCCCCGATAGGTTAAGCCCTTTATTCCGAGCGGGCGTCGACGGACAGGCACCCGACGCCCGACGCCCGACAGATACTCCCGGCCTTAAAATTCAATTTGCATCTGCTACGTATCACTTCATAATTGCATATCTGGGTGTAATTGCATATATTTATGTGCATATATATGCTATAAACACACTTCTTAAAATATAATTTTACAAAATAATAGTTTCGTGAGAATCGATTAAGATGTATAGACGGTGAGCAATGTTTATCTACAACTTTATCATAATTTTTACAATATTTTTTATATTTCCGTTCCCATTAAGACACTTATGTTCCCATAAACACTAAGTTCGTATAAATGGTTTTTTTCCACTTTTCATTTTAACGTAGAATGATTCCCAGCTATTTTGTTTAATACGTAACTGTATCGAGGTATAAACATGTACATTATATAAAGGCTTTAACGGGTCTTAAGCATGGGTGAGGCGATTTGCACTCCCATCGGACCTGCCCAGTCGACCGTGTGACCCTTCTTATACATCCTGCTTGTAATAATATTTACTAAGCAGATGTGACCTAAAGCGGAGAAATGAGTCACTCTCGTTCTTTCTATATCACTAATTTGTGCAACAATGACGTAATTTCTCGCTGATTAAAAGATCATGTTTAATATGTAAATGTATGTAAAGAAACTTCGGAAATTTTATAAAAGTTAAAATACACAATTGTACATAATTGTGACAATAAAGATTCCTACAGCTTAGCATTTGACTGTAGAACCGACGGCTTTGGGTTCGATCCCTATTCGGGGGAATCACACAACAGCGGAATAAACGGCGGCGACTTCACGGCTTCGAGGTCCGCCACTCAACACAAAATAGAAAATTAAACGGAGTGTGGAAAACGAACTATCTTAACAATATACTCTTAACTTACTCTTTATGCGGGATTAACTTATTATATTTATTTTCAAATAATTAAAATGTTATTTTTGAAACTAAAAATTCTTCTTTCTTAACTACAAAATGAATTAATTAGTTCTTTAAAGTCAAATCGGAATTTTCTTACAAAATCTTGTTTCGCAGGGTTTGACTGTAATTGATTTTTTTGTAAAATTTGTATACAAATTACATTAAAGAATGAGCTATTTAAATTGAACAATGACAGACATTACACAACATCTACAATTGAATCAGTATCAATTTACTTCTTACTTCACTTATTATTAATTAGAAAAGAAAACGTTTTAAATACTATTAAAAACTATATTTTATTTCGTTACAGTTTTCTTTTTTTAGTTAGTCTTCAGTACAATTAATTTAAAACACAATTACTCATCGATTATACTTTATAAGAAAAGAAAGCTTGAATTAGTTTCTTTGGTCGCTACGATTATTAATAGTTTTTATAGATTCACGCTATATCTTACATATAACCGGGTAGTTAAAGGAGGCCTGGTGTTCGCCCTTCCCTACAAAACGCCAAATTTATGAGACATTACGTGTTCAGTGGTGGACCTCAACGCCACGTTTTATCTTATTACCAAGTAGTATATACGCAAGAAAAATAATTGATCGAGTGAGAATCGAACCCACAACCGTCGCTTACCAATCAGACGCTGCTTAGTGTGGCGCTGTGCTACCATGTTTTAAATTTACCGTGGTATAAATACTATACTTGTTATTTCAACTCATCTGAATTATTATATTTTTGAAATAACAGAAAAAGTTAAAAAAAAAATTCATACATATATGCATTTTCTTTTCAGTTTCGTTAAACAAAAAAAAAGAGAAGCAAGATTCAGTGACCAAAATAATCTCTCAAAGCAGAAAGTACAAATTGTTAAAGTCTTATACTAGTACTTTTATTCCGCAAAAAGCAGATAATATGTGAAGATAAAAGACAAGTTTTCTTGAACTTTCTTAAGTTAAACTTTCAGCACACAATCTTCTCATAGTGAAATAAAACATTTTATTTTTATTTGATAATTTTTTTTAGCTTCACGCCGTATCCAAACATAGCACGATAGGCAGAGGGAATATAGAGGACCCTGTGTTAAGACACTCCGCTTCCGTTTCCGTTTCCCTATTTTTTCACCGCATACTGGGGACATTGAGTATTGAGTGCTGAAACTCAAACTCTTCACCAGATCGAAGAAATGAAAGTATTATATGTATAATACACTTCCTCGAGTGGAAATCGAACACACAGCCTATCACGATTACAGTCACACCCTTGTCCCACACCACGACTCGCCTCACCAAATAAATTGGCATAAAAATACAATATAATATATTTTCTAAGGATGTGCTCGTCTCGAGGTTTGAGAGGCAGTGTTCCGCGTCGCACTCGCACCGTTACGATGCTCTACTAACACTCGACGTGATTCAAATAATTGCCGAGTTAACAACGCGAGTGTAATTCGACAATTTGTAGCACATAAGATATCATATTTTTATTGTTACTCGTGTCCACACTACTTGCTTTGTAGGACAAATAAGATTATATATATACGTAAATATGTATTTACGTGCTCTATATCTATACTCTTTTTCAGGTTCACGCTGTATCCCGCTTGTTGCAGGATAGGCAGAGAGAGCCGAATGTTAATGGTGGTTCTCCTCCGCTCCGCTCCCTGTCGAGTGGCGGAACTTTTCGCTACGCTTTTATCTCGACACCAGAGCGAAGAAATAAAAATATTTAATATTTAATTTTCTCGAGTGGGGTTCGAACCCATAATCTGTCGCGTTGCACCACGACTAGCCTAACAAAATTATTATGTAACGATTGTGAGTTTAACTGGAGAGAATGAATTATTTTCAGTTTCAAACTCTGGTAATGGAGAAAAGCGCTGTGTTGAGTTCCGCCATTCTATACGCCATGTCTCAAAAAAATGGGGTGTCTTACTCCCAAGTGTTTTTAAAAGCTTTTTTTTAAATAATATTTATTAACAAATTAGGCTTCGTTTCATAAAATTATTGAAATTAATTAGGTTATATTTGACTAAACATAAACATAACATTTTATATTACAATTATATTCATATTTAACCTTATAAAAAGACCACGCTCCGTGGTACGGCGAACTGCGACTACAATAGAATAGTTTAAAATATTTCAGCGCAACACATGAGTTATGTAAGGTGTCACATTGTTCATTTCCTCGCCTGTAAAAGTGAGAAATAACAATGGGGAAATAACCAGTTGACCTCCCCGCGGCCTGCGCCGACCGCCAGGGACAATACGGTAGAGATAAATATTATATATTAGTCTGTTTTAGCTCCTTGTTAACTAGGTAAATGCATTTTTTGTTGTTTTAGGAGTATTAACGTTTAAAATTAAATATAACTAAACATTTGTCTTTTCTTATGACTTGAGATAATAAATATTTATTGTTTATACGTAATTATATGGTTTTATTACTTTTAATCGAATTTAATGACTCAGAATAACCTAATTAAATATTCATTTTACTTAAAAAAAAGAAATACTAACATACAGCTTTTGAAAAAGTTTATATATTCATATGTAAAGTTAGAAATCTTCAGTTTAGTTCTATTATCACCGTTCTAGTTCTAGTTTTTCCATAAAAAGTTTTCGAATATTGGCGCCACCAAGTTTCGCAGAAAAAATATTTCTATCCTAGAAAAATATATTTACTAACTTATATATTTAATAACTTATATAATTTAGATTTCATTCAAAAAGTGAAATCATTCATTGAGGCTTGTGGATTCGATCGAATGATTGTATTTAAATTATTATTTCTCCGCTCTGGTAGACAGACGAAAAATGACAAGCAAAGTTCTTAACACGAGAATCTCTCTGACATCCCTGCCATGCGGGTTTTTTTTCCAAAATATTATTTTTCCCAAATTGCAAAGATCGACAGCACTCTCACACAAACGGAAAGCTCAGCTTAAGCTTTATGAACTATATACTAATATTATATATAAATATTATATTATATGTAAATACAATATAATGAAAGGTGACCACTACCACTACCATTTGATGTGACCACATGCTCGTATCTAAAACAAAACTCATACAGACTAAACATCGATCCGCGGTTTACACAAACATTGTATATTGATATTTATCGAGGATTGTGTTTTACGTTCAACCAAAACAATTAAACAAATAACATGGAGATAATCTCTAAACATACACGTCATTGAATTCGAAGCTAATTACTTATAATTAATTTTCTTATCACGATTAAACTACCCTTCTAACACACGCACACATTTTTTTCCCATATTGCAGGGTAGATACATATAGTTAACATATTTGCCCTCTTTCCGTACTTTTTTGGAGACATTGAGTGTTGCGCGACGGAACTTAACGCCGCGCTTTGTCTACCAGAGCAGAGAAATAAAAATAATTAAAAATAAAAGCATATTAACACGATAGTCGTAGATTCGATTCCAACACAAAGGGAGAATTTTTTTTAGTAATAGTAACGCTTTTTTAACGAGGACAGATTTTCATAACACAAGTGGCGACGGTAGTATCTTATTGGGAACGGAGTCTCTAAACACCAGGTACCCAAGCTCCCTCTGCCTATTCCGCTATGCGGAATGCGGGGACAACATGAAGCTAAAAACAAATTTTAATAGTATAAAATGCAAAAAGCATCTTTCCACCAAGTGGTTTAGTATCTTAAGTAATCTCATCCCAGGGCAGCATCCAGCCCCGCGGGAAATTAGACCGTTGCGGCGCTTGTCGCTTACCGCTAATAAATACTATAAATTCTGGTGGATGATTGCTTGCACTTAGGATTACTAGGATCCTACTGCCATACTACTATAATATTACTATAATACTACTTAAATACTACTACAGCAGTACTGAGAAATGGTCTTCGTGAAGTCTACGTATTAATGGTTTAATATCCTTATTCAATTAGATCTATTTCCTTATTATAAATGAATGAAATATTCAAACTTGGTTGTTATATTTTGTATTTTACAGTTTTTATGAGTAAAACTTTATAAACGACTTTATTTAAATGCCTTACGTAAAAATGTTGATTTTTACATTATTTTTGTGCAGGATTTTAATGACCCAATATCCTGTTTTTCTTCGAATTCGGGTAATAAAAACTCTCTTTCATCGAAGCTGCGTCTATATGCATAACATAAATCATATTAACATTAATTTGAATTAAAATATGCATATTAATTTAAACTTTAGAGACCACTCGTGGTGCGTTGAGCCACAAGCGAAGCGTTGAGTGCCGCCACCCCTCCTTCTACCTACCCGGCTATATGCGGGATATAGCGTGATGTTAAAAAAAAAGTTTAAGAGCAACAAATCATAGTAACGTTAAAACAGCTAAGCTTTATTGTCCCAGCATATTTCTCAAACATAAAATAATTTACAGCAGCAGCAGAAGTGCAATGCATTTAAAAAGTCAATGAATAATCGACCCTAATATTAAAATAATAAAGTGCATAGTCGTATATGGTATCTACTAGAATTAATACGTTTCTTGTCTTAGTATATACGCAATAATAGCGTCTAATGTGTTTAACATAAAGGTGGTATTAGCATAAACACAAATACCATGAGACGTCTCATTAGGTAAACACGAGACGCGTACATCTGCGCCCGCAGCAAATGCCTAAACGTGGGGACTTCTTACAAATCTTCGGCGTTTAAATAATAAATGTTTAAACATTTAACGATTTGAACCCACACATATAGTTTATAGTAAAAAAATAGTCATGCAATTTTTCATGTTACCTAAAAAAGATTTATTTTAAAGTGGACATAACAGATTTTTGTCATTGCGTGTTGTGTTGGCTGGCGGACCTGAACGCCGCGGTTAAGACACTCCGATCCCCACTTTCCGCCATATTCTGGAGGAATTTCGTGTTGAGTGGCGGAACTGAACACCGCGCTTTACTTTGACGCCAGAGCGAAGAAATGAAAATATAAATTTACATAAATATTTAATTTCCTTGAGTGGGGATCGATCCCACAACAAGGCGTATTTACAGCGACACACTCGTGTTCTTCCGTCACAACTGGCTTCATACTAAATATTATTTAAATATCTAGTGTTTTCCTATATATTTAAAATCAGATTACATTTAAATATGTAACTATTAATCTACATTTAATATTAAAATAAAATAAAGTTATCTAAATAAAATAAAAATATTTCGACTAAATGTAAACAGTCCCACGGCCCAAGTTTTCATTTAACAGAGTTCCACAACACGCTGCTTGGACAAGTTGAGATTCATTTAGAATTCAGTACGGCTTACTTTTCGTGGCCGCCCTGAAGTTAGCTGTAGATGTTGGGATTTTTCATACTTTTGATTATTTCCTTTCCGACTGAACATTGTGAAAACCTAACTTCAGACCTGAAAACTTAACGTGGACCGTACTGTACCTACAATACCTATAGCGTAGACGCTAGAACAGACGAAGTGATCTCATTACACGCGAAAACCTAAATCACTATGGAACTACTTTATTTTATTTTTCTTGTTTTTCTTCTTTTGCGAAATCACAAACAGAGTGCTCCCGTAGTTTTTGCTCGTCTAACATTTTCACAGAAACAGGATCAGCAAGAAGTTAGATAAGTTACATTTATGTGAGCCTTACCTAATTACCTAACATAGGCTTAGTAAGATTAAATTTATAAGAGTTTTTGTACTTTATATATGTGTCTATTGAAGCAGCTCATATTGCTGAATATTTGCCCGAAAAAACAATCAAATTAATAATTAGTGATATGTAAACATTATCTTTAACTGGATTTCAATCTAAAATTAACACTACTTGTAGTTATCATAATATTATGAAATTACTTAAATGAAAATCATAATTTACTACGGTAATTCACATTTAAACGCAACATTTTGAATTTAATGCACTCTTCTCATATTTAAAGCATTTCTTATTTATTGTAACATACACTCACGTATATGACATAATTATGCGCTACTCGACCGCTATGTAGAGAACGTAATAATTACAACCAAATTATCTTTTACCCGCAGAAAACTTATATCTAACTATCCAATATATATAACAATCAACCTTATTACAAGCCCTTAAAGAGTATTTTCGTACATCATAATGTAGGTATGCGAACCACCACGTGTGTCAACTAATTAGCGATGAAGCACCAGCGACTGAAGTTGGGAGTTCTATGCAAATATGAGTTTGAAGCGGGACAAAGTCGTCACGACAAGTTCTAAGTTGCCGCGAGTGTGAGCTCGTGCATGTATGCTCTTGATGAATAGAGGCTGTCGTGGTGCTGCGTCTGACTGTAAACACGACGGTTGTGACGGGGGAATGACTTATTTTTCTGGCGTTGCTAATAAGGCAAAACGCGGCGTTGATTTCCGGACTAGTTCCGGTTCCGTGACTAATATAGTGGAGCATCAAAACGATTATTTCCTCCAGAGATGAGAAAGCAATAAGTACATTACGAAACCAACTCTAACTGCTTCACAATCAATATGGTTGACGACTAACAACTAACCTGAATATGAGCACGGAGGAGCTCAGGATCTTCACATACAAGGAATGATGGAAGGGTTCTCAAAGGGTCGTTCAAACCTCGTAGGATCTAACTAACATGCATGAGGACATTACTAGCCCTCATCTATTTAAACAACTTTACTGATAAACTGATCAACGTTTACTTTACCAAAAAGCATAAGTTAATTACAAAAAATACAGGAGCAAGAAAGGCACGGACGATCGAAGTCTGTGGCGTACAACAACTCATATATGAAAAAAATCGCTATTCAACTATCAAATATATGGAAATTGGGAACCTAAAAAAAATTGCTTATAATCCTTAAATATCAGCAAAATATGTCACAAATGAATATATTTTTATCAAAAATATGTGATAGTCCTCACCTGGTCCTTCTCCATCGTATTGGAAGTCGTGGAGGTAGAGAGTGCGCGCGTCGACCGCGTAGACACTCCCGCGCACGCCGTGATGCAGCTCTGACAGCGGCCCGATCGCCTTACCCAGGTACCGCGCCTCGCTGCATCCTGATATACAAGAAAATTACATTTAATAATAATATTTTTAAACAGTAGCCAGCCAGTCTGTACCTAAAAGAATATTATTGAAATTTTTTATGCAATGTGTGTTATGTAATCTGTAAAGTTCTTATTTATATTAGAAAACCTTCATACAATATCATCCTACAAAAATAAATATATTTAATCAGTGTTCGGTTCATCAAACTTTTCAATTGAGACAAGAAAACTTTCCGCGTCGTCGATAAGCGTCGTGACTAAAATAACAAAAAACATCAACTTGTTATGAAGTAATTAATATTACCTACATTGAGAGAATTTTGATTAGTGTTTTTTTTTAATTTTCACGCTGTATCCCGTACATAGCAGGGTAGGCAGACGGAACCTGAGAAGCTTGTGTTAAGTCACTCCGTTCCCCACTTTCCGCCGGAATCTGGGGACATTACGTGTTGAGTAGTGGAACTCATCGCCTCGCTTTGCCTCGTTGACAGCGTAAGGAAATGAAAATCTTTTATATTTCATTTCCTCGAGTAGAAATTGAACCCACAACTTGGCTCGTTTACAGTCGCACGCTTTTGCTGTTGCGCTACGAGTGAAATTCAAATTAGCTAAATATTAATAATAGGCAATGTCACGAATCTAGGTGTAAAACGTCGTATGTATAAAATTCACAAGAAAGTTACGAGCCTCAACTAGTGCCAAAAATATATATTTTTATTTTATTTTTTCAAAGAAAAGTTCCATTTTCTATAGCAAAATCAAAAACTACTGCGCCTTTATGAATTATATTAGAAAAAAATGGTTCCCATACCTCTGGTGAGAGTGGACCCGAACGTACTCATAATATAAATCCAAACGAACTTATTTATTTATTCACACGCTTAATTGCTAAGCCCAGTTCAATAATCACATATCAAATATTCAAGCTATTAATTATACCCGAAAGCGGCGAAATCTCACATCCTCATTTACGCGTAACGATTTAAGCCCAAATATTTCTTATATATATTTTTTTTTGGTTCTCCCTGAATATTTCAGTAGAGGTAGAGAGAACCTATTGTTAAGACACTCCGATTTACGCCAAATTTTCAAGACATTGAAAGTTCTGCGAAATGTTTAAGTGGTGAAACTCAACGCCGCGCTTTGCCTTGTTACCAGAGCGAGGAAATGGAAATATTAAATATTTCATTCCCTCGAGTGGAAATCGAACTCAAAACTGTCGCATTAGTCACACGCTTATGCTCCATGTGCTTCTAAATTTGTGTTCAAATCTCTGGTATAACAACTTTTATAGTTTTACAAAATACACTACAGTAAAATTTCATTTAAAACTCAACCCATAACACTGTCAACGAATAGTCGACTATATATATTGAATATCGCAATAATTGCTTTCCGCGATGAATCATGGCGATGTATGAAGTGTAACTCACAAACAGACTAAATCATTTAGCATAGGATTTATTATTTTTTAGTTTGCTTTATATCGAAATACACAAAGTAAAAAAGATAAATTAAATCTCAATAATCTTTTTCATTTTCATATATCTTTACATGTACCTATATATAAATGTTATACATAAATGGTTAATAGTTATTGTATCTACAGATTTCTCGGTAAAATTTCAGTTTTTGAATTTTCGTAAGAATTTAAATTTTACTAGTTGAAGCCAGTCGTGACGCAGGGGTACAAGCGTGTGACTGTAAATGCGACAGGTAGCGAGTTCGATTTCCACTCAAAAGAAATTAAGTATATTAAAATTTTCATTTGCTCGCTCTGGTAACGAGAAACAAGCGCGGCGAAGAACAAGGCTGTGGAATTCAGCGGAAAATATCTGTACTAGGTTCCTAGGTTCCCTTTGCTTTCCCTGCTATGTGCAGTATACAGCGTGAAGCTTGAAAAAATTGTAAATAAATATTTACGTAAAACCTTACCGCACAAATTCCCACGCTCATATATTTAACTACAACATAAACGTTAAAATCCATCATAATAAATATGAAATGACATAACGGCTATAACATATCGATCATATCAGACATCGTAACGTCGCGAGATAACCACTCCATCATGTCTCCGGAAGAGAGAGTGTCCTTGTGGACTTTCTCTTTATCACCTCAACTATTTACTTCTTGTGTTAAAATACCGTTAATAGACGAAAATAACGGTTATACTGTAACTGGTTACACCAGTATCTGTTACAGCTTATCTATTACATGTTATTTCAAGATATTCTACATGTTATTGCTTCCTTAGTCACTTGTAATAACATGGAATTATTTTAATATGTTCACTGGTTGAGTGCACGCCTTTAACTTAATGTAGCGTGGACTAAATACATAGTATATTTACATAAATCTACATATATCCATATGTATGTATCATATATCAATATTATAAGATTGTTACTGTAATACGCCTTAAAGCTTAATAATTTCCTTCGAATGTTATGTATTTCGTTTCACAAATAATTATTGTCATTCAACTAAAATATATTTAAACCATAATTTTAATTTATAATAGGTACTTTTTTGGTCTGTTTGTAAAAGTAACATAATGGCGTATTATTATTTATGCTGTTAATTTGGAGGAAGCAAACCTTAATTATATTCGCTTCTTATTATTTGCAATCACAAAATTGCGAAATTCATGTATTTGTTTATACGACTCGTTAATAATCCATGCGTTATTCACTCGACTCAAAATTCATACATTTTATTAAAAATAAAAAGATCCTTTGTTTTATTTTTTGGACGTCAATGCTTCACACCTGAGAAGAATTAGCATAAGGAACTCAGTGAATGTCTTATCCAGAGGAACCTCAATTGGTATAACTTATTAATAATGTTAATACGACATTGAAATAAAGCTGATCAATAACTATATCAAGTTCTAGGCGACACATACACTTAGCGATCTAACCTTTAAACATAGACATATTATTGAGAGCAGTTTTCAATGTATGTTATCAGCAATTAGCAGTATTATAAAACCCAAAATAATGATTTTTAAAATAGTTGTCTTTTTGTTTGTTCGTTTATGCACACTAATCTCAGAAACTGCTTAACCAATTCAAAAACATTTTTCTTTATTATAATTTGGTAAGCTTGCCTCAACATTAGGTGTTTTATTTCAATTGGTTCAGAAATAAAAAAAAATATCAACTGACTTTCCCGCGCACACAAAGTCGCAGGCATAGCTAGTATATTATATATTTATGAGTATGTCAGTGTTTACTAGGTGGGTATTAATGCGACAGATGGCAGATAAAACGTGATGAAGTTCAACGAGCAGAGCCGATCTGGAGCGAGGTGATCTAAGAACATTTGACGGGGACGGGGAGCGGCCGCGCCTGCTACAGGGCTGACCGCCAATCGTCTTAGTCATTGCAAAATATTATTATAAGTACTTTTAATTTATTATTTTGATAAAAGATAACATTTTATTGTTCTACATATGGCGAAAATACAAATTTATAAAAATTATGGGAATTATACTTCTTAATCCTGCTTCTTTATGTGTATAAGGAAAATATATCATCATCATCAACAGCCATCTTTTGTCCACTGCTGGACATAGGCCTTCCCCAATTCTCGCCACGACACTCGATCCTCAGCTTTTCGGAGCCATCCGCTTCCCGCTAACCTCTTTATGTCGTCGTCGGCCCATCTGGCATGGTGTCGTCAGGAAAATATATAGTAATAAGAAATTAATATTATTTCCTTTTATATGATGACTATATAGGCCCCGAGTAAATAATATGTTTCAATTATTAGATTACTATTTTGTATTAAATTCTGTTTTAAATAAGTGTAAGTGAATTGTTCAAAATCGAATACAAAGTACATGTAATGATTCATCCTTTATTTGTCTTTTATTTTTGACATTACACAATTAGCGCTGACTAAAAAAATTCTGACGGCGATAAATAGATACTAGTCAAAATAACATACAGTAAGTACCAATTTTTATCTATTTCTTTATTTCTAATTTAAAGAAACGAGATTTGAAAACATTTTAAACCTAAGGTTATCCTAGCAGCCCTGAGCTTTGCGAGCGCTCCAGTCGCTACGTCGTACACGCTTTGCCACTTAATAATATAACACTTGTTATATCTTCTTCGCGGGGGTCCGAGGCCCGCTGCCGGCCGGACTGCCGATACGACCCTAGCGATCGATAAACTTTCTTTTGAACAAACTTGTAAACTCAACATTTTGTTAATTGAAACATGGACTATCCATTAAATGTTTAAGTTTTACTATTAGTAAAAAAATATCAAATCAGCTTCACGCTGTATCCAACACGCAGCAGGGTAGGTAGAGGGAACCTAGCCTAGCCTTCCCCACTTTCCGTAGAATTCTGAAGGCATTGTGTGTTGATTGGTGGAACTAAACGCTGCGCTTTGCCTCGACACCAGAACGAAGAAATGATATACGATTGTATTTCAAAAATGATATTAATATATTTTTTTAAGTAGGTAAAACAAGAGCAAATCCGTATAATAAATAAAAATTATGATCGAAAGACCAAAGGTGATTGTTATTACGCTTTCATACAAAAGTACGAGATCTATTTATTTAGGGCAAAGCAGTAAGTACATGCTTGTTCTACATCTACATACATATATGGATGTATTACACACGTATTACGTCCGTATGTGAAAGTGCTCTCAAGAAAGTGACACGGCCTTTAAAGATCGCAAAAAGTGCACACTTATGTATGTATAGACAGTTAGACGTACAGATTTTTTAACTTATTTCTATAGACAGTAATGAAGGCGGAGAGAGCTGATATACTTCGTTAATAACTTTTCGAAAATATTATATAGAAGTGATGGCAATGCCGCTCTTTGTTTTACCAAACTTAGGAAACTAAAATGATTTTAAATATATACATCAACAAATGATAATAAATATTTTTGAAGAATGGGTGGGTTCGATCCCACTCGAGGAAATGAAATATTTATTTAAATATATATTTCCATTTTTTCTTGTCTTATAGAGTCAAGGCTTATAATTCTATATGAATAATGTAGTACATACATATATATTATTCTAGCTTCATACTAAATAGTCCACAAGTGACGTCTATGTCTGCCTTCCTCTCGCGCACCAGTTGTCGCCCGCGTCGTGTTACCTACGAGTATGCTACACGCGTCGTTGATGTTACTTCAAAAACAGGTTAATTTAGAGCACACGTGACATGAACACCAACTATTAGAGATTCTTTGACCTACCGTAATATATAACGCAAGTAGAAGCTCAACTTACAAATTCCATTTAAATTCAGCTTCCGATTATGTTTCATGGATTAAAGTTTTACCAACAAGAAATCTTGTTGTTAAAATCTTTTATAATATATATTATATATAAATTCTTTGTAATTTTATATAGTTTGGAATAATGTATTTTATTTTTTTTGATTTCATTAGATTTTAGATCTGCATTGACTTTGTCCACTAACCAAACGATTTTAGAAGGGTCGAAAAGTAGAGAATAATTTATCACTATTTAATCTCTTCTACCGTGATAAAGGAGATTAAATACATAAAAAAATATTTAAAAAATGCCAAGTAAAAACATCAAAAAAGAAAGTCTAATGATAACTTTCTTTTGACATTCGAAAGTTTCATAACTCGTAATGGAGTTCGAGTTCTGTTTAAATTCAAACATTAAACAAAAACATGACCACTAGATGGGAATATCTGGTATTTTAGGTATCTATATAAACGTGTTGATAACATGTTGTTTTATTTTAAAAATATCGGAGCACTTTCTAAAGTAAATGTTTTGAAAGTAGTGTGATCGTAATCGTGGGAGCGACATTATTTTATCTTCCATGCCCATATTTATGTAAATAAGAAATTATACAATAAACGAAAGGCGAAATACTACATTTAAAATAATATGTAATGATTACTATTTACGGACGTTATTAACATATATTTTTGGTGCAAAAGATAATGCTATCATAACTATTAATTAATATCGAATTTGACATTTATACACGCGACCACGCTCGTATATATAAAAAAATTGCCAGTATATATGTTGTCCAAAAACATGATATCACAAACAATGCCTTTATCTGAAATCAATCTTTGTACTCAATCATTAATTTTATTAATTTTTTTTAAATGGAAAACACTAAAACACTTTACATTCAAATTATTAACTATATTATAACTAACATACTATTCCATAACTAAATATAATAATTTACAGTTTTGCAAACAGTAAAACGTACTCGATAGCGAGAGGGAATAAATTAATCCGTGTGCATACAATTATACAAATGGCCACACTAACGACCGTGAAATACTCATAATAAAATAACTTTACGATTAAAACGTATTTTAGACGATTCGGACGAACAATGACATAGTCATTGTTAGAATGTAGATTATTAGGGTAATTGAATATAATTTGAGTCTTATTTTTTACTAAGTAAAGTAGAGATTGATTTGTCCGTCCTACTCTACAATTGTAGAGTAAGAGTTCAAAGGTGTGTGAATGCTCGCTAACGAACCCGAATGCCTTGCAGTTGGAAATCCTCCTCTTCCAATTGCTCTTCAACGCCGCGTCGTTAAATTCTGTAAAATTGAAAATGCTACTTTTGTTTCTGTCACAGTACTTCCAATTGTACACTTTTTGTTGTTACTATCCAGATTAAGTCCCTTGAATCGCCTTATTTATATAATACAAATATATATATTATTCATACATGCATAACATATACTTTAAATAAAATAGAATGCATATTTTATTGATAAAAATTGCAAGAAACCTTGCACAGTTATTGTTTTTTAATTTAAATGGTTTTTATTTTTAATTAAAATAGTGATTATGTGAATATTAAATTGTATTTTAAAGTGTAACTTTAAAACATAATTCGTCCTTTTAATATTCAATATTTTATTTTATATATATAAATTATTTACTTAAAAAAATCATTTTCTAGTCGCATTTTTCTTTATTACTTGATATTTAAAAATTACATATGATTTAATAATAGTAATAATTGAATTAATTTAGATAAAAAAGTTTTATGCATTAAATGCTTAAGCTGCAGGTAATAATTGCTCGGTTTGACGTGAAGTTGCGTGTTACACATCAGCTATAATATTTTGCATAAATATTTAAATTGTACAGCCATTTAGTTGACAGCGAGCAATCTCACAGTAAAGGCGAATATTTTGAAAACTTGTAGCTTTACCGTTTTACCCATAAACATTTTCTACTATAACTTATGTATTTGACATCAATAGTAAGTTATATAAAATTTCTTTTATGTTTTCACACTCTTTCTAGAGCGGAGAGTAGGGGAAGAAAAGAGAATTTGGTCACACGTCACTCTGTTTTCTAGTTCTTTTCCGATTGTACATTGATTGACGAAATAAGTTACACAGTTTATTTAACTAATCTTTTTCAAACGGAGAAATATTTAAATCACAAAACCATCATATGCTGTCAGACTTTTCTAGACTGCCTAATTTTCTTTTTCTTCTCTTAATTCTTCTCTAAAATTAACAAAATAAATATGAACGACATTACCTATTTATCATTTGAACCATCATTTAGTTCTGCTTTACGAGCATATTTCGTGTATCAGAGAGAGCGATCGCGGCGGCAGCGAGGCGGGACAGATAACTTGAGTGATGTAACGTGTTCTAAAATACACTGACAAGTATTATCTAAAACTAAACGATGCTATAATGAAATTAGAACTAACAAGATATGTTGATAATTGAGAGGTCAGTCATGGCGCAGAGACACTAGTGTGTGGCTGTAAACACGGCGGGTTGTGGATTCGATTTCTACTCGAGGAAATAAAATATTTTATGTTCTTTATATAAACAGTAATAATATTTACATTACTTACTTTCGTTTATAGCATTTGTTAATATTTTTGAGAATTCTCCCATGTACGAGGAGGGGGGACAAAAGGGGGAGGCTCAGCGCTCTCTGCATACACTGGTATGAAACTAAATATTACAATTAATATACAAAAAGTGAGTTTAAGAATGATCATTTGCTCCTCTATACAAGCACGCAAGTCAGTCAAACAGTCAATTCAAATGTAATACAAATAATAAATCACGAACGTGTGACACATTAGAACAATACTACAGAGAACAATGAGCGTAATTAAAAAACGAAAGTGAAAGCTTCACATTACAAAGACGAGTACGATACGCATTTTGTATAAAGCCAATTCTAAGCATACAGTACAGACAAATCATTACTTATTATTTTTCATATAAATGTATATAACTAAAAGCTGGCATCGAATTCTTCAACATGGAAAACTTTCAGAATTTAGAACTCCAGAATTCTTAACACTAGATTCTCTCTCTTTCCAGCCTGCTGGTGCGGCATACAGTTTAAGAACAAGAACATGAATAGATATTTAACATAATAAATATGTTAAGAATTATTAACATATAATTATTTATATACAAGATGTATGATATAACTCTGATATAATTCTTTGTGTTATTACTGAATTATTTACTTAGTGAGAGACTTGATCCAGCTTCACATTGTTAAATAATCTCAACTCGTCTAATGAAGTACTTTCTCGCGCTCACTTTCTCGCATGCCGCGCGTGCTTCTTGCACTTTGCCTGCAGCGTGCATGTGCGTTACTGTAAATGGAAGTTTACACTCACTTATGTAATCAATTTACTTTACAAGTAAGTTTGCGGTAGCTCTCAGTAATTTACACACTTGTCGTTAAGTTTTATTACTTAAAATAGATATATATTTCTTATATAATAATAAGAGAAAGCAACTGATAATAAATAAATATATAAAATAAATGCAACATGTAATGTTGTTTTTTAAATTAAAATTATATAATGAATTAAGTTATACTTATAATAAACGAGCGCGTTGATGTCTTTATAACCGTAATAAAGACATCAACGCGCTCGCAATAGTTGTGTATGTTTAAGTATAACATACATGTAAATATTTGAAAATTTATTTAAATATTTGAGGCTGTCGTGGCGCAGCGGCACAAGAGTGTGACTGTAACGCGACGGTTGTGGGTTCGATCCCCACTCGAGTGAAAATAGTGAAATATTTATTTACATTTAAATTTCCATTTCTTCGCTCGTGTCGAGGTAAAGCGCGGCGTTGAGTTCTGCCACTCAACACGCAATGCCTCCAGAATTCGGCAGAAAGTGGGGAACGGCGTGTCTTATCACGAGGTTCCCTCTGCCTACCCTGCTGTGTGCGGGATACAGCGTGAAGCTGATAATTTGAAAATTTTAATCGAATATTTAATATTTTAATAAAAGTAAAAAATTATTTTGCTCACGAGAGTAATAGCCTCTTGATATAATATTACACTAATTAATTTAATAACTCCTCTCAGAGATGAGATCACGAAGCAGGTGGTTATCAAGATCTTATGCTCGTCTATTTAAATATTCATTAACAAGATGATATTTGATATTAGTAAAAATATACAATACACCAATTTACGGTGGTCGACCGTAAAGCTTTCCGCCATAATATGATGACAAACGTACGTATAGTAAGTTTTTATTACTTTATATAATTTTATTATGTCATTGTACATTTTAACAATATTACATATATTGAAATTATTATTTTATAAGATATTGTACATTTCCTATAATATAATTATATATATATAAATATATAATTATAAAAAATATCTTACCAACATAACAATATCAGCTTGCATTCAAAGTGGGAGTGGTTCATAACGATATTAAATTTTTGTAAATATAAAACTATTTTATCAGCTAAGAACACTTATAACGTGAGAGGAACTCGCGTTATAACGAGCAAACTTGCCTATTTAAAAGTTTGCAATTTAACGATTCAGCCGCCGTCACGCCTACAACATTGTTACAGTTACAAACTAAGTACCATCTACAAATATAATTTTACAATAATAAGAAACAACGGCATGGTTATTAAGAACTATAAAGATTTTTGTTAAAGTAGACAAAATTTATGTACGTTCATTTTAGTGCAATAAGGAAAGGCATAACAAGTAATGTTATTGACAAAATATATTTTCACAGTATATAAGTACTGTATATGTAAGCGGTATTAGTCCTTGCAGTAAAACCTTTATGGTAGTTTCTTACAGTATAAAAAAAACAGTAGACTAATAATAAACAAAAAGTATACAATTGTAGAGACGTGTGTGTCGCAACCGACAATAACAACGCACAGTCGCACACGATTATTATGCTGATTCCCATCGCTCTGTGGCGTTGGGAAACTTCACATGTGCTTGTGCAATATGGCCGTGTCTTATAATATACTAGCGGACGCGCGCAGCTTCGCTTGCTTATTTAGGGGTGAATTCTGATAAACCATGAAACACGTGTTCAATGAAATATTTTTAAGAGTCTGAGCTTACAATTTTATAAAAATCGGTGCAGATTTAATTTTTTTCCATACAAACTTTCAACCCCTATTTCACCCCTTTAGGATTAAATTTTTTCAAAATCCCTTCTTAGTGGATGTTTAAATTACTAAAGTAAACATCTGTCCAAATTCCACGTTTCTACGCACATTGGTGACGGCTGTGCGTGCCTCTTACCTCAGTCAGTGAGGACATGTCCTTTTATATATATATATATATATATATATATAGATACTGTACGAGTATACACCATCATTTTAAAGTCATTATTTAATGATAAACATTTTAAATTACGCAACACTATTTAATAAGTATATGAGAGTCACATTTACATAATACACTGCATTACTCCGTTAAAAGTAACCGGCGAAGCTGGTACAAGCAATGTGTACAATCTTTCTATATAATTCCAGAGAGCCCTCGTCAGATCCTTCCTCCGAATACCGTCCCTCCCTTTTGAGACATTCCTCGAGTGCCTCGGACTATGAACTTTTCATTTGCTACTCAGACGAGGCATGTCTTTACGTGCGCTATGTAAAGGTAAGCGGCTCGCTCTTGTTTTGTGTTAGTTTTGGAATATTTACTTAGAACATACTTGTAACCCTCGCTGAAGTCAATTCAGATTTAACATGTATCTCAATAAATATGTTGTACTTTTAAATAATCTCTTCAAGTTGTTTATAATATTGCATTATTTAATATACATTGAATATTTCGATGCCATAGTTTTATATGGGAATGACTAAATCTAATAATTAGATTTCAAATCTTCAAACTTCGAAATGTGTATGTAATTTTTTTGTGTAACAAAATTGCATAATATAAGTTGTTAGAAGCCACGAGATAAGATAAAAAATGGATTTTCCATAAAGCTCTCTATATTTCTATATTTTTTGTATAAAAATATCTCATCCTAAAAAACCTATAATTCCGATCTCCATATCAAACAAGAACGGCCGATGTAGGATAATGCTAACCACCGCTGCGAGTACCGTTGCCTCTGACCCACTGGTTGCGTGGAATGCGCTACGGATACATTGCCGGATTTACTTTACACTCTAAATCGCCGCGAGTAGCAGACGCGCAGTGGACATCGAACGCGGTGACCGTTAGTGCGACCAAGTAGCGCGCGCTCAATGCATGCTATCATCACACCTCATCTGCGATCAGATGCTAAGATCTTGAACGATTTCTATAACGAGAGTCTTTAGATAGTTTTACTTGTAGCTAGAACTTCGCCCTGGCTTTGCCCGTTTATTTTAACTGATGTCTTTAGATTATAAAATTATTTTTATTAGTTTGTTAATTATAAAAGCACAAGAGGTTTCTTTACATATAAATAGTCCCAATATAGAAGTAAATTATACTTTTTATCAGTGAACGCCCGGACACGTTTTCTATCTAAAACATTTTAGATATTGTAGAGTTATAACTTCTGAAAATATCACTTTCCTGTTTTTTACATTTAGAGTTTTTCTACATATAAATAATTCAGGTTGACACTACACACTTTCTATTACAAGTATTGGTACCATCTGTACTGTACTGTACTGTCGCATTTTAGGTTTTTTATTAATATTTTCCTTACAAATATTTTGCAACATTTTTTGCTCTCTATCTCGCCATTCATAACAGTATCACACTTTTTAGCAAAAGATATCTATAATATTGACAGCGTGTGAACTAATTCATATGTATATAATTTTTCTTATACTATAAAATCCAACTACCGATGGGTGGGCTATGGGGAGGGGGCGATGGAGGAGATTTTCTGTGAACTGTGAAAGTTATTGTTTATCGCAGCATCAGCTGTAACGAGCGTCCGATGAAGGTCACTGAATACATTGTTTGAGGCTAGATACAGACTCTTTGTAAAAGCGTGAAAATCATGCCTTCTTATAAAATATAATAATATTCATTTTTTAGAACTTCCGTTCCGTTTTCGTTATCTATATATATAAAATCGAAAGGTCACTCACTCATCACGAAATCTCAGAATTTACAAGTGCTAGGAATCTCAAATCCTGCATAGGACTTATTTATAGGACGTAGGTGCTCGCTAAGACGGAAATTTGCAAAACTCGACTTCTAAGGGGTTGTTTTTGGGGTTGAAAGTTTGTATGAAACTTCGTTACTACAAATCCTAGGAGTCTCAAATTTTGCATGGACGTCACTTATAGGACGTAAGTACTCATGGAGACAGAAATTAATAATAACGTAGTTCACGTGGGCGACGCCGCAGGCGGGCCGCTAGTTACTAATATATGTCTACAATTTTATTTTCAATAATATATGTCTACAACTATGTTGTAGAGACGTACTGTGTAAATTACTTTCAGCTCAATTCGTTGCATATTTTAATTCAAAAAGAACCATTATCTAGCGTTGTCTGACCCCGTCGTCCACAACATCTCGCGACACCAAAACAAAAACCAGTGCTGCCAGGAATGTTGGCGCCGGCGTCTGTATTCAGCGAGCTACTCAAGGGACAAGCGAAAAGCGATTAAAGCAAGCATTATTGTAAAAAATGTCGTAGTACTCAAAAGATTGATTAAATTACTTTATAGTATCATTAGTTGAAACTAAAACTATATACATATTATCGTCAAAAACTATTAACGATTAATTTTAGACTTCAGCTTCACGCTGTATCCCGCACACAATAAGGTAGGCAAAGGGAACCTAGCGTTAGGACACTCCGTTCTCTATTTCATAAGGACTTATTTAATATTTACAGTATATTCAAGTAAATTATCATATTTCCACACTAACATATAGTGTATACAGTTCATAAGTTGCAGCAGTCCGGGCCGTTGGAGTGATTTACATACGCCGACATTTGGTGCTAAGTTGTTAACATTAAAATATGCACCGACGCCCCTAACGCCTTTAACACTGCTCGGCGTTATTTACTATATTAGAATTACTCATATTGAATATAACTTATAAGTTTTGTTTATATTTTAGTGTTTTTTTGCGCTACGATTTTAGTGCGATTTAAAAGCCTATTATTTTACATACAAAACATAACTCTACATTAACATATATATATATATAATATAATAATGATTATATTTACACATACTAGAAAAAACTAAATATATATATAAAAACATAATTATATTGTAATGTATACTCGTAATATTAAAGTTGAAGTTTTTATTGTCATTAACTTTTCACAACAAAAAAATTCCACTTCATTTCAATTTTTTTTACGTTTCGTATCACGACTATGTTTTTTTATGTTGGTAAATAACTATAAATACTACCATACTATTCTATTATGCTATAAATGTATAATTCATAAATTATTATTTATATTTTATAATATACCGTGACAATAATATTAGGTACTTATATGTAATGAATGTTCTCAAGCTGAGTAAAGCAAGTATTGTTAGCCACTTCTTGGAACAGCCGCCGCAAAAACATTTAATTGAACATCAATATTACACAAATAATTTGTTTTTCATGTATTTTCTTTTATTTTCTTTTCGTACTAATATTCCTGCTGCACTTCACGTTTTCTTACCAAAATGACTAAGTTCAAGCGCAAGTTTTAATTCAATCGGAAAAGACTTTAGTTTCGATTATAACCTTTAACCGGAAGCAATGTCAATTAACTTTCTCTTAAGAACAGTGACATCTATAAATGTAAAGTGGATATTTAGTAATAACATAAACTATAATATAACCAAATGATACATATTAATGTTAAATGATTATAGCGACTATTAAAAATAATATAGCTTCACGCTGTATCCCGCACACGGCAGGTTAGGCAGAGGGAAACTAGTGTTAAGACACTCCGCTCTTCGAGTTCTATTGTAATGTTACTAATTAAGACTAAAATAAAAAATATATAAAATAGTATCAGAACTTGTCGTACTTTACGCAAGTACTAAGTGTATTTTAATGACCTCAGTCTTCGCTGACGACTGCGGTTTCCGCTGTTATAAAAATGAATGTCGTGACCTAATATAACAAATGAGAGCGATAGACGAATTTACATTATTTTGTTTGCTCGAATGTTAAAGGATTTTTATAAAAAATATAAATGTGAAATAAGAGCCAAGTTTAAACGTTAAATAATGCGTCGTTTTCGAGTTCAGTGACAAAAGAATGAGAAACCTATATGGGTGCCGAGTTCAGTGTTAAATCGGGAGGAAATTCAAACTCTAAAGACTAAAAAAAACTTTTGAACAACATAATTTGTTTATGCATACGTCGCAATCTACGTATGTAATTATATTTTTTTATCGATGGCTTTTTTACTCACGCTATTCGTACATTTCGACGTACAAATCTTCAAAATTAGAAAATATATTCTAGAACCAGTAAAAGTAAGATAAGTATCTAACTTTGAGTCACAGTCGACCAGTGAATAATTATTAACTGTAAAATTATAATGATTTTGAGCGGAAGACGTAAATTTGCAATGTAACTGGGTTTCCGACCGCGGTGGTGTCGCAACAGCACGACGGCATCAGCTGGTCGCCACTCGCAGATTACACGATGTCACGCTGCGAGCAACTTTCTCGTAGTCTCTACTCTTAGTAGGTATTTAGCGTGCCAATATTCAACTATTTCGGTTTTTTTATCTGAAAAATTTATTTAGAGGTTTTTTTTGTGTTTATAAGGAAACAGGTTTATATTTTTTCCCGCATAGCAGTGTTGTTCTCCGGTTTCCACCCAAATTCTAGTCGTTATGTGTTGAGTGGTTGGTCCATCACATTTAGGTTCAATCAGACGTACCCATTGCGCACATACTCGTATTTGTACTAGAATAGAATGACTTATTTAAATTTGTCACAAAATTATTTCACTGATCTAACAACATAAAATACAAAAAAAATATCAAAATAATCTTTAAATTTCAAAATAAAATCCCTATTTTTTAAAGAACTTAAAAAAAATAACTTAAGAACAAATTGACTCTTATAAGTAAAAATTTAAATGTATGTGTCTATAGCGTACATAAAATATAATGTTGCCAGTATAATAAAAGATAAAACAAGCGTTTTTATGATGAAATATGAAGTTCACGACGCGATGCGATCTCGTTGTTCCCGCGACCTTTAATTATTCAGGTCATAGTATATTTAATTACATCGCCTTTAAATATAAAATAAAAGCTATAAACAAACTTGTTTACACTGGAATTGAATGTCGGTGTAGAACTTTTTACGCGATGTTTTATTCCCAATTCGAAAGGAAATTAGATATAAAATATTACTATGGAAAATATAACATTTCTATTTCTATAGAAAACATTGAATTGTAAACCCACAGCCACGATATAATCGGACTGTCGAAATGCAATAGCTTCTTTAGCTCCATGCTGTATCCTGCATATAGCAGACTAGGCAGAGGGAATCTAGTGTTAAAATACTCCGTTCGCCACGTCTCGCACATTTTCGAAAATGTGTTCAGTTCAGTGTTAAAGGACGGAATTCACCGCGCCTTGTTACCGAAGCGAGAAAATAATTTATTCCCCGAGTTTGAATCGAACCCCCACGCGCTACGACGACGGCTTAAATATAATAATGTCACAATTTAATAATTTCCCTTAGCATTTGAATCCATAATTATCTCTATAAATGACTAACTATACTTTGGTACATATTTTAAAGAGTCACATTATAAATCTATTAAATTTAGCCAACACTGTGCACGAGGGCGAACGCGCTTTGAAACTTCGATCATTGAGAACGAGTCAACTTCGCCACGCAATTAAAAGTCACCGCGGTCAGCTCTACAGTCTATTTACTACACTATACAATATGTTATAGTGTATAAACTTTGTATAACTGTACTATAAATATTTTTGATTTTTGCAATTTTAAACATTTTAATTTTTCTTTTTTTTTTCACGCCCACTTAAGACACTAAGTTCCCATTAAGACACTTCTCTTCCCCTTTTCCACTGAATTCTGGAGTTATTGCATGTCCCACTTTCCTCGAAAGAGATTTGAACCTAGGGTTTTCGTTCAACCATTGTAGTAGAAATAGTATGTTATATAGATAGAGCTGTCTCTATTCATAGAGCGGGCCACATATTTTTCTATTAGCATCAATGCTAAATAAAATGCATGTATACGACAATGACATTTAAAAGTCTTACGATATCTCACTTTCCTAATGCTATTTTGCAGATGAGATTTTTAAATTAGCATTATTATAAGGCCATCGTAGCTCAGAGGCACAACGCGACGGTTCTGAGTTCGATTCCGGCTCGGAGGAAAAAACTATTATTTATTAATATTTTCATTTCTTTGCTTTGGTACCAAGGCAAAAGCGTTAAGTTCCGCCACTCAACACGCAGTGGTTTTCTCCCATTGGTTAGAGGTCACACCTGTCGATAGCCTACGCCCTAAAGTTTCTACATCGCTTTGCGTTGCTCATCTTCTTTAGAAACTTCATTTTATACTGTAAAGTCTAAAATATCTAGACAATTACCTATCTAATATAGATACTATAGAATGAATCATGTAAATGTCGTTTGCAATTATTTCTATGAGAAAATGATACTGGAGTCTCAATCTGTGTTTTTCTTGTTACTTTCTACCCTCCATAATGTGTGTAGAAGGTTTCACGGACAGAAATTTATTTATGTAAGAAAAGTATAGAAACAGAAGTATAGAAAGATATAGATATAGAAATAGAAACAGAGGAAAAGATTGTCAATGACTTAATTACTTAACTAATGTAAAAATCTGAATTTTACGTTTCAGTTAAAATGAAAATAAACGAAATATATAATATTTTGAAACATTAAAGTTTAGACCTCTATCATACGTTCAGCAATGAACTCACATTCATTTCTCTACTGCTTTTTATAATTTTACTATAGGAATAGAGACTCAAAAATGGTTTTTGTATTTCCTTAACTAGCTAACGAAAGTACCTCTTTTTTGTGTGTTGGTTAAGCGGCAGACAACGGTCGGCGACTACATTTAAATCTACGACGAGTTTGCATACAAATACTGTAATCTGAGGCGCACGCGTGTCGGACGCTACCGTAACATATTTTCAGAGTCCGTTGCTGTTATATTTTATATTCACACTTTTTTAGCTGACTGTGTATCATTAACATTGTCTGTTTTAAACAGATATTGTTTTTTTTGTCCAGTTTCACTCTTTATATTGTGGCAGAGTATGCAGAGAGAGAGTTTAGTGTCAAGGCACTCTACTTTGCGCCAAAATTTAATTAATTACCTGCTTAATATTATGTTTCCCGACATATGGCGGTATATGTATATATTGCCCAGTATTTTTTTTTTATGAATAAATATTTTGAGGCTACACTAGCATTTTTTATGGCTTTACGTCCGCAAATAGCAGGATAGGCAGAGAGAACTTGGAAACCCAGTGTTAAAACAATTCATTCTCATTGAGACTTCCATCTCCCCTTTATACCGCATTCTGAAGAGTTGCGTGTTGAGTGACGGAACTTAACGCCGTGTTTTGCGCGAGAAATTGAACGTTTCAAATATTTCACATTCTCGAATGGGAATCGAATCCAAAACTTCACGTTTACAGTCACACTCTTGCTAGGTCACGACAACAAGAATTGCCAAATAAATAAATCTAGTTTAATGTATGTTATCGCATACGTGAGCTGCCGTGAGCCGTGAGTCCAGCTCGTGTGGCGGCTTTCGACCTCAAAACAAATTGGAAGCGGTGTACAGCTTAATTGATTCTACTGACTTCTAGTCGACATACCTCTGTTTATTAAGCGGTTTTTCTAAAATTTTACTTAAATATCAATATAACTTTTTTTAATTAATTCCTTTTTTACGCATCATTCTCAGTGAAGAATGCATAAACATAATAATATGGTATCAGTAAACATGAAACAATTTAAATTTTAAAAAAGAAATCAAAATAAATCAGCTTCACGCTTCACAGTAAGGTAGGCAGGGGAATATAGTGTTAAGACACTCCGTTGGCCACTTTCCGCCGAATTCTGGAGGCATTGCGTGTTGAGTGGCGGAACTCAACGCCGCGCTTACGGTCACACTTTGTGCCCCTGCGCCACGACTGACCTCAAGAATTCATTTTAGAGTTTAGTATATTTTTATTTAGTTCTAATTTACAGTAGTTATAATTAAGGAATCTAATATAAACACAAAATATATAGCATATATTTTAAAACTTATTTTAACGTTTTTCCTTGCTAAAAGCATGAAAAATGTTGTATAAGCACTATAAATAATAAATTTAAACAACTAATGTTTTTGAGCAAGCTTCACATAAACAAGCAAGATCTCTACATAATATGTTTATTTACTTTACAAATTCAGTTTGTCTTTGAAATAAAAAGTACGAATAATGTTTATACGAAAATATTCTGTAATATTATTCCTTGAAGTAATTTTAATACATTCATAGAACATAAATAACTTCCTAGTTTGTATAAACTAAGGAGATTTTTTTACTGAAAAAAAATTGTATTTATTTTAGATTTGTATAAACATTAAAAACTGTTTATTTAATTAATAATAATTCAATAGAAAAGTCGACGGTAAGATTCATAAAAAAACTTAAACGATACCCGCATTTTTTAAAATATTTCTATATAAACATATAAATATTAATTTGAATTTCCCGTTATATTTAATAATAATAAAATATATATATTACAAAATATTTCAATATATAATATAATTTAGTGTCTTAGCTCACCTATGATAAACAGCAGCGCGACCGCCGCCACACGCATCCCGACAAATATCTCAATCACTATTTGTTACAGTATAACAGCGCGGCGGACACGTGCGCAGGCGCAGGCGCGACGCGAGAGACTGACTGCCAACTGCCAGTCTGCCACAGACCGTACTACGGTCCACGATCTACGGGCCATGGGTTGCAAGCCACAAGCTACAGCTACTAACAAACTAAAAAAATGAAAATATTTTAATAATAAACTTTTAACCGTATCTATCGTACAGTCTAAAAGTTCACAATTGTTTCACCATGGTGTGGACATTAATATGATAATTAAATATTTAGGAATATGCCTAATTATTATTATTACATAGAAATGATCGAAGCTTTCACAGGACCTTTTTCGTATTGAATGATTTACATTTTTTACCAAATTTCACGAATCAGTGCACAATTAATTAATAATAAATACATCACGCTTTATCCCGCGTGAAGCAGGGTAGGCAGAGGGAACTTAGTGTTACGTCACTCCGTTCCTCACTTTCCGCCGAATTTTTCGAGGCATTGCGTGTCGAGTGGCGAAACTCAACGCCGCCCTTTTGCCTTGGTGCAAGAGAGAAGAAATGAAAATATGAATAAATAGGTAATAATTCATTATGCCGAGTGGGGATCGAACCCACAACCGTCACGTTACACTCACACACTTGTGCCCCTGTGCCACGAAGGTCTCTAACTAAATTCTTAATTGTATGATACTAACATCATAAAATTCTTCTTAAACGAGAGGTTACTTCATTCCCGTGCTCTCGGAGGATGCGACCGACTTTGGGAGCCCCTGGCCAACAAAATATTTACGTCTACCGGAAATTAAGGCGCCGTTGCAAGAAACTTTCATAAAATTACTTACTGGTAGTCAAATATATAACCAAATATATCAAAATAATAGAAACAGTTTGCGGTAGCTGAGATTCTATATCATCTTTATTTATTTAAATTGTGTCTTATTAAAAAAATTGTTTTTTATTAAGTTTGTACAAAAATATAATCTCTAACTGAAAATTAAAACAAATAATTTGATATTGGATGGATTTGAATGAAACTTATTTTATTATGTACCATATTTGATTTTGAAGATTATTTCGTACATTGCTTTTATTCAATAGGATTTTAAATATTTCGTACATCGCTTTCAATAGGATTTTATATACAACATACGCACAGTTCTTTTCATTTCATTTTTAGGGTTCCGTGTTTTAAAAGGTGAAAACGAAACCCTTATATGATGACGTTGTTGTATTACATTTTATACGAAATTCGCCACGTATTCAAAACCTATAGGGTAGGGTAGGGTTCTCGTGGTAGATCCACGAGAATTTATGAAATTTCGCAAGAAGTGAGAATTTACAAAACAAATGAAGGAATAAATCTGAAAATTGAAAATTTATAGGTATTTCACAAGCAAAAAATCATTATAAACATATATTTGTAGTTAATTTCGTACAAAATGAATGCATATGCTCGCAAACTTAAGTTTGTCAACTTTTACTTAAATAACGGTAGACTCCGACTCGCACTTAACCAATTTTTTAAGTTAGGTAGGTTTATTTGTATACGCAGCAAACAGCAAGCAACTTTAATATTAAGATTGGATCGCGTTTATTATCCGAACGCAGGTTTCTCAACAGGTGAGGTCGCTGCGAACAGTAAATGTATTTAAAATTGCAAATTTCCACACACGATGGAATGGGCTTCACAAGCAGAAGGAATAATCATCATAATTATTGCTATGCAATATTTGTAACGTTTGTAATACTCATAGTACCCAGTACTTGCCAGCCTGCCTGGTGTAGAGCGCCTGCTTGCACAATATAGGTGCTCAGTTTGTTTTGCTCACGAGGAAGTTTGTGTGAAATTAGCGATGATGTTGAAGCCAACGTCGAAATACTAAACTGCGAACTGCTTTTAGTTTGATTTTCATACACAAAAAGTCCGGTCACGATATACGAAAATTGAGATTAAATAAATTGTTGTTGCTTTTTTTACCTATTATTATTTTTAAAATACCGAACCGCATAATCAAGAAGAATAGCATTCTGCCTATTTCTTCTATCCCGTGCTAGATACAAAAAAGACCATTATGACCAAACTTTTACTTATAACTGTGATGTTTTAAAATGATGGGCGTAGGAATTTAAAAAGCGCGTCTATCTCCACCTCAAAGGCCGGCAACGCACCTGTAGCTCCTCTGGTGCTGCACGGGGTCGTGGGCGGCGGTGATCACCATCAGGTGACCCTAACGCTCGTTTGCCTTGTCCTTTTACCATAAAAAAAAAAAAATGGAATAGCGTAGGCACACCCCCTTATTTTTCTTGCATAAACAATTGACAAAAAGAAAATGAATTAATATAAACACACAAATAGTATTTGAATTTCCGCAATAAATTGATTTTAACAATCAACAATTGTAAGCAAAAAAAGGTTTCAATACAAAATCGTGATAAAAAAGATTCAACTGAAACTTTACAAAAGGTTAACAAAGAGAGGTCATCGCATGTAACCGCGTTGTAGAGCAATGGTAAAGTTCAGTTCATACAGTAATAGACATGTCACAACTGACCAAGCAACGTTGTTCGCACTCGTATGGACGGGGAAACAGATAATTTGTTTTATTTACTGTGGTTTCTCTTTAATTTCTTTTCATAAAAGCTCTACAAAGAATTTTTAAGTTCCAATTTTTTTTCATAGCTTCTGGCTGTAATCTGCAGATGGCTGGGTATTATTCACTCACCGCTGATTAAATTATTCAATTTTCTCAATTTTCCAGTCATCACGCGGTGAGTCATGGAAATCAACGCCGCGTTTTATCTTGCTATCAGGGTACGAACATAATTCATCTTAGGAGAGGGAATTCAACCTACAACCGTTGCGTCTATAGTTAGACGCCGTGCCACTGCGCCCCGACGGCCTCTAACTTTTTGAGTATGTCTATTAATTTATTATTAACATTAAGTATGTCTATTTCGTTAATATATTTCTTTTTTAGCTTTATTTAAATTTCAGACAAAAAATATCCAGGATTTAATTGTGTTATGAAGTATCAATAAGAAAAAGCGGAACATTATCAGGGCAATAGGACGGTAAATGCCAATAGCCGCCATTGCCGGACAGTGAAAGTGGCAACAAGACTATGACTTCTTTGTTACCACTATAGTATTCTAAACAGCGTACACGTACTCTTTGAGGAAAATAAAAAACTAAGATCTTACAAAAGATACTTATAAAAAGGCTAAAATGATGTACAAAATTCTCTTTTTCCTGATCCTTAAAACCTACGGCCTGATATCGACATATGTAGATACGAATAGAAGTAAAAACTATTATCTACACGCTGTCAATATCATATTAGCGAGAGTACCGGATGTATACTTTTTAATAAATTTGAAAGTTGTCCGAAGCAGGATTTCGCTTAAGGCCCCTGAAGAAAACAATTTATATAAACTCACGTCACAATCAATTAACTGTCCAGTAGCAGATTTCTCTGGTTAACTCGAGGAAGCCTCCTTTGGGACGTCTGGGAAGTGCCCAACGATGCTCCCGGAGCGCGGCCAACGGGATCATCGTTTAAGAGTTTGATTGTTATATTGTAGGTTGATATAGAAATACTAGAAATACACCGAATACTGAAATCATATCCCATCAAAAAAAATTTGCGGTAAAGTTGCAATACGGACACAAGTGAAGGGTTGCAATTTACTTTCGTTTACACAATTAAACTATATACTTAGTATATACATACATTTATTTAGTCTTTGTCGTCTTGGTCTCTAATCAAAAATTCTCCAATAAGGAAAGTTTTCAGTTACATTAAATATAATAGTTATAAAAAGACAGATAATTTTTTCCCTCGTATGAACTAAAAAATAAATACTTTTATCAATGAAAATAAAATGGTAGTATTTATTTATTACTATTTATTTTTGGTGACGCTATTATTTTTTGTCATTGTAATGATCTAATTGTATGTGTTTGTAAGTCCAGTTTTAGAATACAAGATCTGTACATATGTAATATACTTAATTGAAATATATTAAAATATAATGTATCCTTGGAAATATTTGCATACCGTAAAAGGTTTAGTGCAAAGTTAATAAAATCAATTTTTGATTTTGCAAGAGCATTTAAGCACTTGATCATCGCTATCAGTTAATTGCTGGTAGATAAATACTGGTCGAGCTAGTAACTAATAAGCACTGTTGAGACACCGTCGACTGTAGACCGTGACCGCATTCAAATGTGAACTGAGATCATAATCGTAGCATCTCAAAATATAAAAAACTTATAAAAAAATATATTTGCTTTTTTATTTTAAAACTGTGACATTGACTCTTTATATATTTTATTTTATATTTCACAATAAACAAATAAATATATTAGTTGAAGTTAATGCACAGCTTACATATTATAAATGTAATAAAATATATATACAATTTATCAAAAGGAAATGACAAAGACAAATCTTTTATATTTTTATTGCTGGCAGCATTTTATAAAAGCCTTAATTTGGTCTTATTTTTGACATTTAAGTAAAAGTGAAAGTTCTTCACGCTGATTGGCGGAGACGCTGTCGCTGGCCCCCGTCCGCCAATAGGAGCGTCACGCTTGCGCCGCCGGCCGCCCTGCGCTGCGCCCGCGCATTCGACGTAAGTTGACAAGTCGACCAACTACACATACCGGAAGTGAATGTGTTGAAAGTTATAAAGTATTACAAATGTTTTAAATGTAAAATGTATTTATAAATGTTGTTTTATTAAGACATAACATGTTTTATATTTATTTATCGTTTCTACTTCTAGTCGCTAAAGGTACGATTATTGTTATTATTAAGTTAATTTCAAGTAATTTTTATTGTAACTTTCTCTCCTTATAAAGATTTATATATAATTGTTTAAAATTTCAGAATGCTCTAGTCAAGATGAGGCAGGTCCCTACAGGGGGAAATATATTGGAAAATTGAATTCCTATCACCACCAGGTAAATATTACAAACTTTCACTTATCCATATCATTGTTACTTGACCATGGCATATTATTCTGAATCCTATTAGTCACTCGGTGAGCAAAAAAAATAAATTTAGAAACAGGTTTTTAGACAATATAAAATGAATATTTTTTTATTTACAAATTACATGTAACATAAATCTAACTTAACATTTTGAATAATTCTAGATAATTTGTAGGTTTAGTAAAGTAATATTTATAATAAAAAATATTTTTTGCATTGAATCTTAAATTAAATATTAAAAAGTTTTATGTTATATTGACGTATTTTGTTTCTAGGTTTCAGGTGAAGTATATGCAGTAGATGAGTGGACGATACTTTTAGTGGATTTTAACTATGACGGGACGGGAGACGACACATTCTTCTGGGCGGGAGACTCCGGTCGGCCAGGTCCCTTAGGGTTCATTGTGGCTGACCAGAATGGCAAGTAAGTTGTTGTAACACCTGTGCAATTAATTTATCAAGTTATCAAAATCATTAAAAATATTATTACTTATTATTACTAACTTAAAATAAACTACTTTTATTATTTGATCCAATGTTGAACTTAATGTATTTAGAATATTAAGTAAGTAAGTAACAATTAAGTAATGACTTCCAAGAATTTTTGTTTTATTTATTGTACAAATTTGAATAATTTCATAATATACTGATTTTGAAACATTGACTTCTTTATTGAATTTAGATTTATTATTAGGATTATTTAATACCTATGAAACTAGTAGATATTAAACAATTCAAGAACATTTGCCTTTCTTTTTTATTTATCTATTGCTCACTTCCCCGGGAAAGTGAGGTTGATTAAAAAGTATTTTATTTACATATGTTTGGTGTCGCTGCAGGACTAACATCCTGGAGCGCTACAACAACGAGGAAGTAATGCTAAAGCTGCCAGAGGGCAAGCGTATATCGCGCGTCACGTGGCTTGCTGTGTACGACCTCGCCTCACAGAACGCGTTTGGGGACGTGTACGTGCCCGAGGAGTTCGAGGCGCCGGCACCGCGCGCGCTCACCCCGCTGCTGCCCGCCACCGCCGCCGGCACCACCGCCGCCAACATCGCCTCGCGCGCAGTCCGCGTGCTGGACGCGCGCACTCTGCTCATACCCGAGCTTCGCTACGACGGCGGCGCGCCCGACCAGGAGGTCTACTTCTGGACCGGAGTAGGCCCGCAACCCTCCCCACGAGGCGTAATAGTGCCCGATGAGGATGGATACCTCGAGCCCGCACGCGCCTACGCTGGGGAGGACGTGCGGCTTACACTGCCCGGTGGCCGCACTGTCTTCGAGGTGGACTGGGTGGCGTTGTGGGACGTTCGGGGGCGCCGGGCGCTCGCGACTGTGCTGGTGCCGGACGCGCTCAACGTGTCACCGGCAAGCGCCCGTGCGCTAGGCCACAAGCCAGGCCTGCCCCGATGCAAGCAACTGCACCGCGACGTGCAGGTGGCGTGGGAGGTGTTCGGGGGGCAGGTGACGCTGCAGCTGGCAGCGCTGGTGGGCGCGCGAGAGTACGTCGCGCTGGGCGCGTCCGGCGCGCGCGATCGCTCGGCAATGGCGGGCGCGGACGTGGCGGTGGCGCGCTGGGACATCGCAGGCCGACGCGGGGTCGTTACAGACTATAACATATCGGCACTGGCGCCCTGCGTGCAGGTATTCTTTTAGTTTCATGACGTACAAGATACATTCCGTTAGCCACTCCGGTCCGCCGCTTATTTATTAAGACATTAAATGTTGCATTGCAGATTTTAATATTTTCGTCAAAGCGAGAAAGTTAAAATAACTCGACCCTCCGAGTAGAAATTGAATCAACAGCTCTGCAACATGACAGCCTCTTTTTTATATAAAACTGATAAAATTCGAGACATTTAGTTCATACTCTTTTTTATACACTAATTAAAGTAAACCATATAACTTGAGGTTAATCTTTAAAAGAGTTACATATCTTAATCTTACACACTTTAGACAGATATTTCCATACATTTGAACATATTATGTACAGGTACTGGGTCGGTGGATGGGCGTGTGCCGGGACGACGTGCTGGGCGGGCTCGACTCCAACCAGGTGTTCGGTGCCTCGTACGAGGACGGCCTCTTCGTTATCAACTACAGACGCGACCTCAAACCTGGTACTGTCTTAATGTAATAATAGAATTTACATAATATATTTTTTAATTCATTTAAATATCTATAGTACCTATACAAGTTCTCTCCAGGAAAACACTAAAGACTGCATTTGTTCTCCAGTTTATATTTAGCTAAATACTTTATATTTTTCTTTTTAATACGTTTTTATTAGGTCGAGCTGAACTAACTATGTTTCATGGTTTTTTAGAATTCACTCTTTAAACTGAAACAACTTTATATTTATTCCTATAGTTCAAGCGTGCGAAGCCGCCACGGTCCGCTAATCTTAAATATACGTGATTAATCCGGTTAAAATAGTTTCATTTAAAATGATATAATATGTTTTCAGCTGAGGAGTTCGACTTAGAGTGGCCGACGGACCGCGCCGTGTTCATTGTGTGGGCCGTGGGCGCCCTCGACTACATGGACGAGCCCGCCTACCATCGCCTGCGGCCCGCCACCGACGTGCAGCTGCTACTGGCGGGCGGCGCCGACCGCGACGACTGCCAGCCATTCACGCGCGCGACCCCCGCCGCCCCGCCACCCTGGGACACGGCGCGCCTCGCCGATCCCGCGCTGCGCGTGTTCCGCCTCACGCTGGGCCCGGCGGGCGGCGCGCGCGGGC
>JAKRZM010000711.1:346331-416594 GCA_036379175.1 Heliconius cydno galanthus
AGCAGCGCGAACGCCGCCAGCGCGTCGCTGTGCCGCGGCAGCCCGCGCGCGCGCTCCAGCCTCCCTCCGCGCGCGTCCAGCAGCAGCCGCGTAAGCGCGCTGGCCGTATGGCACGTGTCCGCGTGCAGCAGCGACGACGCGCGCAGCCGCACGCGCAGCGCGCACGTCCACAGCTCAATACAGCGCTGGTAGCGGAACGCGTCCGCGTAAGACGCGCCGCGGTACATCAGCCGGAACACTGTGTCCTTGTGCGCCACGCCCAGCACGCGCGCCGCCACCAGCAGTGCCTGCGTGCGCAGCGCGTCCACGTCCGCCGCCAGCGCTTCCAGCTCATCTGCAGAGCGCCATTCACGCGCGCCCCCTAGCGCGCCGCGCGCTAGCTGTGCCACGGCCGCAGCGCCGCGCAAGCCGGCATCGTCGCCCGCACCCTCAGCCAGCTCGGCATCCACGTCATCGTCAGCACCCCAGCGGTCGTCACCCCATTGGTCGTCGTCGCACTCCTCGAAGACCTTCTCAAGGTAGACGGTGCCGGTATGGCGCAAGGCGGTGGCGCGTCGCCAAGAAGCGAGTGCAGCAGCCACGTCATTGAACTCGTCGAGCTGCGTAGCGCCCAGCAACTCGTAGGCATCGGCCACGCGGGCGGGCGGATAGCGCACTCGGGCGAGCAGGAGCGCTACAAGCTGTGCGGCGCCCTTAAGGCAGGCGGTGCGCAGTGCGTCGTCACCAGCGCGAGAGCGCAGGTGCGGGCAGGCGCCGCTCTCCAGCAAAAGGCGCGCGGTCTCGAGGCGGTGCTCCTGCACGGCGTAGTGCAGCGCGGTCTTGAGCTGGTGGTCGCGCGCGTCCACGCGTGCGCCGCGCTGCAGCAGGTAGGCGCACAGCGGCACGGACTGCACGGCGTTGATGAGGCAGGTGCCACCACTGTGGTTGGCGCGGTGCAGGTCGGCGCCACGCTCAGCAAGGAAGCGCACCACGTCCAGATGCGTCATGAAGCAGGCAGAGCGCACGGGCGTGGAGCCGGAGTCGCTAGGCGCGTCCAGGTCGGCGCCGGCGTCGGCTAGCGCACGCAGCACGGGCAGACGCGCGGCTACGGCGGCGGCCCACAGCGGCGTGACGCGGTGCGTGGAGCGGTCGTGCGGCACCTCATACACGCCGCGCTGCTCTAGGTCGGCGTTGCAGACGTGCACCAGGTACTCCACAAGCTCCACGTTGCCGCGACGGCACGCCACGAACAGCGGCGCGCAGCCCTCGCGCGTGCGGCTGCACACGCTGCGGCGCTCCTCCGGCCGCATTCTGCAACATCACAAACGTCTCCAATAAGAGATCTATTCGGCTAATCGGCCAAAGACGTAATCGGCATCTCTAATTCTAAATAGTCCAATTAAATATATGTACACCTACGTTAGATATATACGTTATTGTAAAACTCATAATGTCAAAATTGTCTTTCACAATGTGTCATTAAATATCTTATGCGATGTGATAATATATATAGATAATGCCTAGTCTGCATGTAAAAATGAAACATAGTTGTGTTTATAAGTGAACATATAATCGCGTAGTTCAAGTGGGCGTTACTGTGAGTGACTTGCTAGTACTCAAATTATGTTTTTTTTGCTGAATTTGAATTGAGGTGCGAAACTCATTGTCGCACTTTTGCCTTAATATCAGACTGAAGAAATAAAATATTAATAAATAATAATTCATTCCCCATGGTGGGAATCCGATCCACAACCATCGCATTATAGTCACACAAAGCGTGCCCATGCGCCATGACTGCCTCAATTTTATTTGTATCAAATAATTTAATTTTTAAATATTAGGACTAGCAGCTTTTTTTATGTATAAAAAAAAATAAATGAAATGGTAATTTCATAATAAATAAATAGTGACACTTTGTCTTGCAATCAAGCTTAATAAATAAATATACTTTAAATATTGTTTCATTTAAACATACTAGTTTGTCAAGACAATTGTAGAGAAGAATGATATTAAATTAATAGATTTATTTCTTTGTAATCTATTATTGATAATTTGAGCTAATTATTTGATTTTTATATTTTTTTATGTAACATCAGTACAATCTTTAGACACCTTAGGGGCCCTTAGGCATTCATGAATTTGTGGCCTGAGTTAAGAAGTAATATGTAACATATTTACTCATATATGAGGCTCCAATATTCTCCAAATACCACTATAATAAAGATGGAATAGTGTATAATCAATGTACCTACACATTAGAAATATAAATATTTATTTATTTTAGTGCAGCCAATCTCCTTTTTTTGAACATGAGGTCAATTCTGTTAGCCATTCTAGTTATCATCAGCCACAAGGATGACTCTACAGAACTTAATCCTAGGCTCATTTTGGCTGGGGTGTATCCAATCTCTTATCATTTGTAATTTCTCTACTATATGTGGCACTGGCAAAACATTTACTATGTGATATAAAAAAATGTGAAATGTATAAGTTTTTAAGAACAATAAATCAAACTCATTTCTGTATTGGTTGCAAGCTATGCAAATAAAATGTTATATAAATAAAATTATGTATTACATCGTCATTGAGATACGCAATAAATACATTTGCGCATATAGTTTTCATCTCTCGTTTAGATACTCTTTGTTCCTCTTTCATAGGGGGTGTCTGGGCAGTGTAGGGTGTGTACAGGGCACAGGGCGGGCGGTAGGTACCTCTCGAGGGCGGTGCGGAGGCGGGCGGACAGACGCGCGCCGGGTGCGCTGTGCTTGCACTCTTGCATTAAATCGTTAAACACTGCATCGTAATGCTTCATATCTAAAAAATCCTGGACGTTGTTATCGCCGTTGCTGTTCTCGTCCCACATCTTCGACGCGCCTACACTTTCTTTTTGTTGTTATTTAAATACTTTCGCCAATTGATTATCTTATTGTCACGAATAAATTACGACCACAACAAACAAAGAACACCACCCTCCACTCCACTTAAATCTTTTCGCGGAATGACATTTCGGAGTTGACATTTGACAGTTGACAGTGACAAAAACGTATTCTAGTACAATTGTACCAAATGGAAACGCCATATATCAAGAATTCAATTCAATTCTAAATAAATATATTGACACGCTCGGCTCACATCATAAATAAAGAATAACAACAACTAAATAAATACATAAAATATTCCAATTTTATTTAACTTTTATTGTTCTTTCCCTACACAACGAGTTAACTTTTTCAATTCATAGATTCGGTAAAACAATAATGACTATAGCACCGGCAAGTTTTTGTTTTTGACAGAAAATTTAATTAAGCAGCTGTTGCTCATTTTCGGTTACAATTACAGTAATTATTAGCATGAGTTATAATTAATTACAGTAAATTACTAACAAAGATCTGTATGCAATTCGTTTCTATAAATTATCTTCTACGAATATCTTTTTCACAGAGTTGTCTTATCATAAATGTTTCACACATGTAAATGACTAGATAAGTAGTAAGTACTCAGTGAACATACTACTTTACTTGATTCAATCACTTGTAACATTTAAAATGTATCACTTAAGATATTCGATGTCTGACGAATCAAATAGTTGTTTAGAAGAAGATGATAATAGCAATGATGGGCCTGCCGAATGCACTGATGAGAGGGCTGTAGAGGAAGTTCAGAAGTTAAACACTTCTGTGAAGGAGAACCTCGAACCTTCAAGTTATAACGAGTCTGTAGATGAGGCACAATATAATTTCAACTCAATTACTCTATTAGAAAATCTCCTGAGAGAACTTTCAGAGTGTAACACACAATTTATTTCTGATTACTTGAAGGTTCTCATTTCAAATAATAAAAGGATTATAAGCAGTGTCACTGATAATGTAAGATATTTCTAATTATAAAGTTCATTTGTTGCTTTAGATTATTCATTAATACTTATTTTTTTTAAATATTACATTTTAAAATATATAGTAAGCAGGTCTTTTTAAACAATTTGTTTGTTATTAATTATAATTACTGTGACTAAATAATGACCAGGCCATTGTGGCACAGTGGGAAAATGTCTGACTGTAAACACAGAGGTTGCTGGATTGATTTTGACATGGTGGAATGAGTATGTTTTAAATAATTTCATTTTGTTTTCTCTGGTAGACAAAACACTGTTGTTATTAAAACATAAACATGCTTTATTTTTTAGATAATGACAAGTATTGAACAATTAGTAGTAAGATTGAGGGAAGAGCAGAGGTTGATATCAGAATCTGACATGACAGTTCTGGTTTGTTGGTTGTGTGCTGCTGTGCTATGGGACAAACCATGCGTGATTGGGGCACGCACTGCCCTGCATGCTCTACTACCATTTCTAACTGAACAAGAGGTAGGTTAATATACAAATATTGTTCTTCATACAATATTTATAATGGCATAATTATTTTTACACAATTTGGAATTAAACTTATATAATATGGAATAATATTTTAATATGAATCTACACTTGATTCAATGTGGCAAATAGTGTTGAACTAAAGAATAAGATGGAACTATTTTCATTTTTCTACTCAATCAGGACAAGACACATGGTTAAGTTCTGTCATTTAACATGCAGACTGAAATTTGAGCAAAAAGCAAAGAATGAGGAATTAGGTAGTAGCATTAGGTAGTTTTCTGAAAACCATGCAAAATTAGTTTGGCCAAAAGCAAGATAATAACAGATACACACATTTTTGCTGAACTGTTATCTAAGTCAGTGGTAGTTGGAACTGACACATTCTGACTGAGAACCATCTTTTTAATAAGGTGGTTTAAAACATATATACAGGTTTTACACATCAACCAACTGTGGCAACGTTTTGCATCTCCGCCCGCCTGCCTCGCGCTCAGCGACGCCTTGAGACGCGCGCCACTATCTCCCGCCCCCGACCTCGCCTACACGCTGTTGGAGGCGAAGTCGGAAGCAGAGGCGGGCGCGGGGGGCGGCATGTTGGCGGTGCGACGGTACGCGCGGCAGCTGCTGGCCGGCCGGAATGTACACTTCAGCGATGGTAACAACAACATGAATATTCAGAAGGTATGGCCATTGTTTTTAGGGTTTCATACCTTTTTAAAAAAAAAGGAACCCTTATAAGATTAAATCTGAAAAGTATATATTTGTGTAACTGAATCTTTTTTTTTAACATGCAATTTTCTATGCTGTAACATTATCTATTTTTTACCATACAACCTCCTTTGTGTTTTCTCCATTAAAATTAAAATAATTTGGTTAGATAGATGGGTGGCTAGTTGTGGCGTAGAAGCACAAAGTGGCGGAAAGTGGAGCATGAAGTATCTTAACACTAGGTTCCCTCTGCCTACCCTGCTGTGTGTGAGATAAGCATGAAATTGATTTAGGTAAATGCAAATTTGGCTTTTGTCCACTAATATATCTTTTTTTTATTTTACAGCAACATGCAATATCGAAAGTGAAACAAATTATTTTGGAATAAGAAATAAAAAGTACTATTGTCACTTGTTAGTGACGAGTGACTGCAAAATAAACTCTGTATCTTGAAAAGAAAATGTACACAAAATTGAGGAATAAGAAATTTAAGAACAAGAGAAATATAATAAAATAAAATATAATGTTATATTTATCTTATAATATATTAAGTGTATATCAGATCACAGTGTATTGGAGTTAGGGTTGCGGCAAATCGATGTGGAGGCGCACTACGGGCAGAGATAGTGCGGCGCCTAGTAGCGGGCGCTCGTAGGCGCCGACGGTGCTGAACCCCGCAGCGGCGAGCGCAGTGCGCGCGGCGTTCTGCAGCGCGCTGGTAGACGCGTGCAACACCGCTAGCCCCGCGTTCGCGGCGCCGCGCTTAGCGCCACCCGCCAAAGCCCGCCCCACGCTGCGCCCGCGCCACCTGCCATTCACACAATGAATAACCACTTTAGGGACCGACAACATATGTAAAGAAGTATTAATAATAATATCATTTTATATTGTGGATATTTTTTTTTTGTATTTTTATATATTACAAATATAATTGAAACTGTTAATGGATACAGATACAGGTGGATATGCACACATTCAGTTAATATTAGCAAATCTTTCGTAGAAGCCATCATATTGCAATGGGGCAGCATCTGACTGTAAACATAATAATTCAGTTTGTTTCAATCCTCACTACTGTCAACTGAACGCATTGAAACTTAGTAGACAAAGCACTTTATTTAATAAAACCACTGAAGACGCCTCGAAAATGATGCTATAAATAGAAAGCAAAGTGCCTTGACCATAGGTCAGCCTGCTTATACTGCTGTGTGAAAAGGCAGCTGTTTATTTAAATACATATAAAGAACAACTTACAGTGGATGCACTACAAGGGCATGCAGCCACCCATCATTCTGGGGACCCCAGCACTCGGACACACTTATTGTACCCATCACCTGTTGACATTTCAAGGGTGAACTTAAGTTATATTATAAACATAAAAACTCTTTATTCCAAACAAAGGTTACAAATAGCGAGGCCCATCATGGCACAGAGACACCAGTGTGTGGTTACAAATGCAACAGGTTGTGGGTTTGATTCCTACTCAAAGAAAATAAATATTAAAAAAAATATTTACTCATTCTGGTAACAAGGCAAAGCACAGCATTGAGTTGTGCCACTCAGCACACAAAGTCTTTGGAATTACGCAGAAGGTTGGGAACGGACGTGCCTTAGTGGAAACCGAGTGCCTTAACACTAAGTTCTGATAGTCCCTCTACCTAACATGAAACTAAAATAAAGTAACAAATATATTCACAAGAATTTAATAAAATGATAAGTTTCAGAGGTAAAGTGTTGTAACATTCAAAATTCATTAGAATAAATTAAAAGAAAAAGTTTTATTTTTTAAATTGTAAGTTATAAAATTAATAATTAATGTAGTATTTTTATTATTAAATAAAATGCTAATAAAAATCTTACTTGAGAATAATTTGAGTCTTTATTGTGTTCAAGTTGAATTCGAATTGGCACTGTACTATTGGGTGGTGGTGCTAATAACAAAGCACCTCTTACTTCAGCTACTAAGCCAAATATTTCTTTAGAAACACTCTGAAAAAACATAATTTTATATAAAAAAAGTTTTTAAAACTAAAATTATAACTCAGTACATCAAAGATTTATAGTAAAACTTATCTAATATTTTCTTTATAACCCCTCATGCCACAGCATCTAACTGAATACAGGGCAGTTGTGAATTACACCCTGCTCAAAGGAACCAATCATTTTCATCTGTTATCAAGAGTTAATTGAGTTCTACAAATTAACATTTAATGTTTCAAACACTAGGATGTAAGTTTAGGAACAGAGTATATTACACTAGATTATATGGGAAAATGGAGGAAAAAGACAAAAAATATATAGAATAAAAAATTATAAACATTTATTTTCTAAGGAATTATTTTACACTAAGGAGAGAAAATTAATTTACGAAATATATAAAAAACTGAAAATAAGATTCAGATTCAGCTCACTTCAACGGTTTTCAAAAGGTGCAGTTCATTCATAATCGTTTTTTTTGTTTTCATAAAGTATTATACATACTTGTGCCTGCTTCTGACCAATAGCGTGATGCACGCAGGAGACCACAACTGCAACAAGCACAGCTGCTGCTGGCACCAACAGCAAGCATGTGGAAACCGAAGCGCCCACAAAGATAAATAGTACTGCCGCACACAGCACTATACCCTCTAGGGTTAACTGAAATATGTAATTTGACCATACTACAGATATATTTCTATATGAACTGGGACACAAAATGTTTTGTATTTACAGTGAAAAGCTCAATTATTACTCTTATGTGATATTTAGCTTAAATATTTATTCTTATAAATATAATTAAATGTATTTTAAATAAAACTTAATTCCCCACCACTATTCACAGTAATGATTAAAAAACTCAACCTTATACATATGAAAAAAAAAAATCAAGGGTTTGTATAAGAGATCTAAAGGTACCTCCTGAAAAAGGAAATAAATGAAAGCATCCCAAAAGTAGTCCGAGTAGCCATTCCGCACAAGCTCCATCCGGTGCCTCAGATCCTCATCGCGAGCGTAGCGAATAATGATCTCGCAAGACATTTATCGTTTATTTATTATGATTTTATGAACATAAAAAAAGTTTTGAAATTACCTACTAGTAAACTACCCTTACTAATATAGGTACACATATAGAGGTATCATAAAGAGAGATTCAAAATCTTATGTTTGTAATAGTTATTATTTAAAAAATATATAAATATCACAGTAAAAACATTGCTTTACATAAATTCATTGTTTCTGTTTGACTTTTTAAATTGCGATTTGACAACCATCAATAACATTTTAGTGAACTGTCAAGTGTTAATGACCCAATAGAGATAACCTGGCCAAACACGTACAATAATATTGTCAATAAAGTACGTATTGTCAATAATATAGTGTATGTGAGGCCGAGATTTCTAGAAATTATGTTTGTACCACGACAATATCGGGGAGGCAGAGTTCTGTCAATAATATTGTTAATAAAAATACGGCTAGCCTATGGGAAAAGGAAAGAAATATTGGGAAAGGCTAACAACGCACACACACACAATATTATTGACAATAATATTGTACAATATATGGCCGGCCTCGCATAGGACACTATTAAATAAAATAATTATATATTATTATTATAAGTTTTTATATGAAAATGTTTAATAATTTTCATTGGTAAATCTACTATTTTATTCCTTTTTATTTAAAGAGTAAAAGAGGCATAATAAAATACGTGTAAATGTCATTAGTTGAGCTGTTGATCTTGAGTTGTTTATTTTTTTATTAACTATGTGTCCAGTAATTAAATATAAGTTTTTTTGAAGCATTAACAAGTTATAACATTACATTTAATTATAATTAAAGTTTCCGGATATTAATGAATATTTGTACATATATCATTTTGTATGTTTTGGGGGCGACTAAGCACGCAATATGGGTTAATAGAAACGAAAAGGTTTATGTAGAAATGAGAAGTCGCCGTGGCGAAGGGTCACAACTCACAAGTGTAAGAGTGTAAGTGCCACAGTTGTAGATTCGATTCCCACTCGGTGAATGAAACATGTAATATTTTAAGTTCCTCGCTCTGGTGATGCAAAACGTGATGTTGAGAGTTTTGCCACTCAACTCTGCCTACTAGAATGAAATTTTAGAATAAAAACTTAATTCAAGTTGTTCAGATAGTTAAGTCCAATTTAAACACACTACAGTGTATATTTAAAAATACTACTCCGACAATTTTAACGATTCACTCTCGCGTGACTCGATACTCTAGTCTTTTTTATATTTATTTTATGTATATATTTAATAATTTTCACATATTAGTATAAAATTTGTTTATTAATTATTGATTTTATTGTCTATAATATACGATCGTTTTTGTAATATGCATTTAATTTTAAATTACAAATTAAAACTCACTAGTACGTAAAATAAAATAATTTATTATTGTATGACTAGGTTTTACAATAAATTAAGTAGGTATATACAGATATTACACATATCATTTACTGCACCATAAAATAGTCGTTAGCACATTTTCTCGCACAGCTTAAACACGTTGCTACTCAGGTTAAGGACTGGTCATTGTCTGTTGTCACGTGGCAATGAGCACCAGGAGCACTATGATGATACCAGAAATCAAGCAAATTATCACACCCACCTTTTTCTGTAATCAAAATGATAGGGGAATATTTATTGTAGCCGATTTTAAAACAAGAATAATATCATTTTTATCAACAAAAAATTTTTTTTAAATGTATGAGTTCGTATGCGTGTGTGAACCTGCTAATATTAATTATTAAGAACTCTTTTGAGTTTGACATAAAATTACAACTATAACCTTTTTTGCCTTTCTTCGACTGACGGTTCCCTTGAGAAGCTCATGCCCTCCGCTCTCTACGTGCTCAGTCGCTTGCAGCGCGTAGTATTCCACACTATCTATTTGTTCTTGCTGGAAAAATATTTATGGAAAGACTTTGATCATTACTCATAATAATTATTAAAACTAGCACTACGCTTGATGTTTAAGCACTAATGTATATATATTTTTTGTTTCACGATGTATCCCACATACCTACATTAAGACAGGCACTTAGGCAGAGGGAACCTAGCGTTTAAACATTCCATTTTCCCTTTTGCTGCCGAATTCTGGAGATAATGGAATATTTAAATGTAACAGTATTTATAATTAGTACCTGCGCCGCGACGAGGTGCGCGAGCTGCAGGAAGAGGTCCTTGACGGCCTGCAGCGACGCCTCCACCCGCACCAGCTCGTCGCGCCGGCACTCCGCCTCGCGCAGCGCCAGCCGCGCCTCTGCCGTCTCCGCGTGCAACTGCCGACATACACAGTAAAGAAGTTAGCGCCATGGTGTTACTACCACGCCGCGTTTTATCGACACTAACGCGTTTAACTAGGTATATTGTAGAGCACCAGGGTTACTTACGTTGTCCACGAACAGGCATATGTTGTTTGACTCTAACAAGAGTTCACATTCCTCATCTGATAGCGTGAAATTAGCTGAAACAAGTGTCGTAACATTATTAGTATTGTATGTGACACAGTGGCACAGCGAGTGGCTGTCAACGGCGCTTGTCAATCCGTTCCCTCTGCCGATCCTGCTATATGCAGGATACGTAAATAAAACCACGTCTGTGTGGAGTGTGACGTCGGAGATCACGTTTTTTACTCGGTGAGTTCGATGAACAATATTTTAACACTTTGAGAGTTAATTTAACGTTTATTTGCACTCCGCTAATGCAGTAAAGTAGGTAACTGCCGGCCGTTCACCCTTTGCCGTTACCTCGAATTTAAAATTTAGTCATAACAAAATGATTTTATACTTAAAGGTTATTATAATTTTCAGTATTTTTTTTATGTTGTGGTTTGTATTTAAACGATCATAATGTTTTTTTTTTCGTTTCTAGATCTTTTGCTGTGATCGCTAGCGGGTTAGCGAGAGAAAGAGATAAAACCTATTAAGACATTGCGCTCTCAACTTTCTTCTTCTCCTTCGGTTTAGACAGCAGGCGTTATTGAGCAGGGTCATACATATTATAAAACACAGATTGATTTTGTAAAATTATATTTTTTTTCCACGCTGAGTGAAAACTCACACTCATCGTATTAAATTTTATATGACTTGTATTGTGTTCTATACTTACTGAGTTTGACCTGATCCTGCAGTAATCTCAGCTGATAGTCCCTCAGCAGCTGCAGTGCACGTTGATGGTTTTCGAGAGCGTCGGCGTAGAGGCAGCGCGCAGCGGCGTACTGCAGGCGCGCTATGCGGCCGCCCGCGCCGGCCACCACCCACGACCGCGCGCGCGCTTCTAGCTGGCGCAGAGCGCCGCATATTTTCAAGCCGACGGCGTTGGACTTCGTAACCACTTCGTCCAGCTGATCCTGTAATTCTGAAATGTCAAATCTATACTAATGCTAGAAAGAGGAAAGAGTTTGTATTGAATAGGCTCCAAAATAGTTAGACCAAGGTCTAACAATATATAATTGGGTCGAAAAATATATAATGGTAGCTGGATAGCTATAGCTGCATAGCATGGAGTTTAAATTATCTTTATTCTAAACATCTTTATACTTTAAATAAATATTGTTGGACTGAATAATAACATTTCATAATTAATGTTGTTTTTACAGTTTCCTTTAAATTTATGTAATGACAAAAGTGCCTTATTGTCTCTAGATCTCTTTAGACTCTACCCATTGTTAAAGGCACCCGAATATTGACATGAGCAAAGATAAGAAGTAACATGGAACTAGCTCATCGTTAGTACATAATCTTACGAGTATGTGTATGTATGTATGTGCATTATTACTATAACAGAAGTCGTTACGTTTGTTGGCGTGGTATGTGGGGTCGGAGTGAAGACGGCGGATGAGCTGCGTGTTGTGATTCACGTCGTGGATCCAACTGCGGATCTGTTCTACCTGGAATTATATTAATAAAGCAATTTGAATTTAAATATAATATATGAAAAGGCAGTCGTGGTGCAGAGTGTGACTGTAACCGAGACGTTAGTGATGACTGAGGGGAATGAATTATGTTCGTTTTATTGCTCTGATAACAAAATGAAGCGCGACGTAGAGTTCCCTCACTCAACACAGTCTCGAACTGGGCGGAAATTAGTAAACAGGTCTTAACACTAGGTTTTCTTTCTTTTTGACTTACACTGCTACATGCTGGATACAGCACGAAGCTAAACAAATAATAATGTTAATACAAAATATATTATCACATAGCAGTATTGCTTTATTAAAATATAAAAATATATTTTATAGAGTCTAATATAATATATTAGGTATCAATAGTAACTCTTCTCATAGGTACACAGTAAAGTACATTCTAAGAATGTCAGTAGTGTCTAAGTTGTGTTAACTATTGTACTCAACGACCTATTTGCGGGACCGGAAACGTTTAGCTTTCATTTATATCCTTAATTTGGTATTTGAATTGAAGCTGATGCAGCGTTAAACGTTGTATGGCTGTTAGGTATACTTATTATTATTTTTTAGTTTCACGCCGTATCCCGCACAAAGCACGCACGAGTATGCTGAGGGAATCTGGGGACATAGTGTTAAGACACTCCGTTTCCATTAAGACATCTTCGTTTCCAACTTTCCGCCGAATTCTTTAGACATTTGAATATGACTTTCTTGTGAGTAAATGAATATTATAAATACTTCATTTCCTCGATTGGGCATCGAACACACAACCTGTCACGTCTACGACTGGCCTGTGCAAGTAGATATTGACATTGTAATCTATCTATATACTTTAAAACGGACGCACAGTGATGTTAGCAAGAAATATATTATATAATTTTCTCTACCTTACAAGTAAAGTTTAATAATACTTTGCATATTTTATATATTTTTGTTTCTATTGTTGTTTTTGCGCAGCTAAGGTATATTTTACAATAAGTAGGTTACTAGTTTAAATGATTCTGGAATCTGATATTATATTACAGTGTTGACTCATGTACAGATCACATAGAGCACACATGATGTCACTCAGGCTTAATGAAACTGAATGTCAACACGATACGAGCTCGGACCGACTTCACGACGTCCAACATGATATACGCTAAATAGAACCCCAACTGATTGAGCAAACTCGTGTATTTACATCGAAATATGTATTTTTTAGTATATTCACCTTGAGTTTTTATATTATAAAAGTTTTTTAGTGTCACGCTCTGTACGGTACACAGGCAGAGAGAACCTAGTGTTAAGACACTCCGTTCCTCAGTTTTTGCTGAATTTTCTAGTATTATTGAGTAGAGAATCCACCGCGCTTTACCTTTAAACCAGAGCTAAGAAATGTAAATTTTAATAAATATTTAATTTCTTGGACTGGAGATTGAGCCCACAAATAGTCGCTTTTACAGTCACCCTTTGTCCCCTTGCACCAGCACTGGGTTATGTAGATATAGTGTAGTGGTTACTTATATAGTACTGAAGTCACTGATTGTATGTAGGATGTTTCATACGATGAAAAGTATGTAGGTTATTTAAATGAAATATAATTGTGAACTCCAAATGTTTTACGTAAACAATTAATTAGCTTAATGAGCGCAAGTAGCGACGGCCATTGTCATTACTCATTACTGGCCGTATGAAGTAAGTACTTAGGCGCCATGCGCCATGCGGGCATTTTAATTATTATAATATTTTTATTGCAGAAATTGCTGAGGTGATTATGTAATAATGTGATCAAAGTACACGACATTAGAATTCGCTTTGTAAGATTTATATTATAATAAAAAAATGATTTATTATGTATTATAAAAGTTGTAATAAAAGTAGGTTTTATGTAAAAGTTAAATATAAAAAAATTAAAATATATATATTGTCATGAAGCTTTAATATTCTAAAATATAATGGAAGTGAATGTGTGTCTACAACATATATTTACGTAGAACAATGGCAAGTAACCTCTCTGAAGAGATCATCGATGTCGGCGCGGGGCGAAGGCGCGTCGGGGGTCACCTGCACCGCGGCGTCCCCGTCCTTGTAGACGCCCGCGCTGCTCGCCAACTGGAAACATGGCGTATCTAGCTTGTAATGTTTTATATTTCACAAAAATATAGCTTATTGGCCCGGTAGTTTATTAAGTATTTGGATATAATAATAATAATAAAGGGTTTATAATATATATAGATTCTAATATAAGTATATTCTTATATTCTTATAACATCGATTCGAAAAGTGCAATTTACCCAAAATTTTGTATATGGTAAAGAGTAGTTTTTGCATACATACACATTTATCAGTTTTCGTGAATCACTTCACGCCAATAAAGTTGGCCACGTGAGTAACTTACCAAATACACTTCACTCGGTATCTCGCAAAAAAATAATCTAAGAAATATGGAATTATTATCGCCGTCTAAATATTGTATATTATTTAAAATGGTTAAACATTTTTCTGTGTATCTGCAGTTATGTTATTTTTATTTGATTATACTGCTTAGAATATTTCGTAACGTTACCTACGTTACCTATACATAAGTACTATACACATATAGTGAAATAAATAATTGGTAAAAATTATTAGAATACAAACTAAAATGTTTTTGTTACAAAGTTGTTACATATTAATTGTAAAAGTTAATGCATATTAATAAATAAAGTTGTATTATTTTGTTAATATCAGTTCGTCATAATTAATAAAAAATAAAAAAACAATAACATTTTAACTATAATTTTTTGTTCAGGAGTAAAAATAAAAGTATAGTTTGTACGAAACTTTAAGAAGTAGGTACTTAGTTACCTATATCTATTTGTGTATGATCAAGCGCAGATTATTAATAATCATAAAAGTAAACATGTTTATATTTATTGCATATTATAAGTAGATACTTATAGTAATAATATTTTCGTATTCATTTATACATATTACGGGTTTAGATGACCCCGTCAGGCCGCTACCTGGCACCGGTGCAATATAGGCTTAATAGGGTTGAATCGAACCGGCCGTTGGCTATCATTGCGATGTTTACTTATAGAAGTTAATTGAATAACACAAATAATAATTACTTTTACTATTAAATAGTTAAAACGAAATTTGAAATTCTGTGTTAAATTCATACAAACTTATCATTGATGTTGTGGTTATTTAAACTATAACCCATATTTAAATAACCAATCGTAAAGGTACGAACTATCAACTATAATGTTCTAATGATTTATTACAATGGAATTTTAATAGTGTGTGTAAACATTTTACGCTAAAAACATCTTTGAAACGTTATATTATCAAGATTTTTTTTATTTATCACATTATTAGTGTAATACAAGTTGCATATATGAATAAACAGGTGGATTTAGTATGTACTCACTTGTCGGAGCTCCTCCAGGCGGTCCTTGCTCCTCATGTCGTGGTTCGTGGGCACGGGTCGGCCGGCGCGGGCGGTATCTAATCACGTACTGATAACGCTACGGCACTGAGTGCTGATACCACGCGCCCGCTTATCCACCGCATCGGCTCAGCATCGGATGCAAAGTGAATTGGCGGAGTGTTGATGACCCGCCTGGAACTGGGGCGATTGTTTGACACTGTGTGTTTTGTATGTATATATGTATATACATGTTTATTTAGGTTTTTGAAGTTAGGTATATAAAAATGAAAATTTTAGTTATTCAAATTGAGTAAAATTTTAATTTAATATATTAGTTTAAATTTATTTTTCAATTTTTTCGTCATGGTGTCAACTGTCGAAGCAAACCGCGGTTTTGAGTTCCTCCACTCAACACGTAATGCCTCCAGAATTAGTCAGAATGTGGGGAAAAGTGTGTCTTAACAATAAGTTCCCTATCCTGCTTTGTGCGGGATACAGCGTAATTTATTTTTTGAAAAGTTTGTTTGGTTAAACGTGTTAATTTGAAAAATTACCTACTGGCTCGAATTGAAAAGTTATATTCATGTTAGGTATATAATCCAATAATTGAGGAAGGTTAAGGGCTATAATTTATTCCCACAGGACCTCAGAGACGAAGCTGCAGGTAAAAGCTAGTACACTATAATTAGGAAAAACAATCCATATGAGTTCATCTCGACTTGGTGTTACGCGTGCACACGTGGTGCAGTCTACCTATTGCACGGTGTCCGTCACGCCGTAGTTCAATGGCACAGGCCGCCTGCCGTCTTCACGCTCTAGCAACGGAGTGCACCTTACTGTATATCATACTTGATACAGTACGATCAACAAGTTGTGGTGGCCTTGAATTTAACCGTCTTAATCTATGCATTTCCTATATTGCTTCGTTAATGACAATGTGCAATTTCTTCGATCAATTATACACTGATAATTAATTAAATAATAATATATAATTAATCGAAGATTAATTTAGATGGTTTCTTTTCAACAATGCATTAATGCGGCAACATCTAAATTCGATTTTTAGTCAATAGCCTTTTGCGATTTTGTTTGGTACCAGAGCGAAGAAATAAAAATAATAATAAATACAAATTTTACTCTCCAGAGAGAAGATGGAACCCACAACCATCGTGTTACAGTCACACGGTTGTGCTCACGACGGCTTCCAAAAAAATTCCACATCTTTGATTTCTCTCTCAATACTGTACCTTAAAACTGTAACTGGTGCGAATTAAATAAACTTATGTTTTGTGGAAATTAAAATACACAAATGTAAATACTTCTTTTAAAAACGTACTTAGCGCCATCTCTCGAAAGCAATGACAACTAAGTGGTTCAATCCTCAAATTGAGTTCCTATGAGTTCAAAACCGAGCCACGAGAGATCGCTACTAAAAAAAAGGACATACTTTAATTAATAAGGAAGAAGTCTTTAAATGCACTCCGTAATATTAAAAATAAACTCGACGAGAAGAAAACAATGATTTAAAATAAAAAAGAAAAAGTAACCCAGCAAACTACACAATATCTTGAAAGTAAATCAAATAAAAAAGTTCTAGGGATAAAAATAGAAAACTTCAAAGACAAGATAGAAAATCAGGAAAATCATTTTATGTTGGAAAAATAATCAAAGTAGGGAGATATAGTCTTATTCGATCTATAAGAAACTTAATTATATTTAAACGTAGAAAATATTTAAATCGGTTTATAAATAAGCACTTCAGTGTAAAAGTTGAACGAAAGAATGTACAAGAAGACAGAAGAATAAACAAAAAAAGGAGAATAATCTTCATTAAAAAATACATTTGGCATAACAATAAATATACTTAAACAAAATAAAAATTAAATAACACAGTACATTATAATAGAAAAAGAAGAATCTTATTTCCTCGAGTGGGTATCGGACCGACAGCCACGATTTATTTTTAGGGTTCCGTACCCTTTAAGTAAAAAATGAACCTTTATCAGATGACTTTGTTGTCCGTCCGTCTGTCTGTATGTCAAAAGCCTTTATCTCAGCAATGCTTGGAGATATCGAGTTGAAATTTAAACCGTATACTGAGATCTACGGTCCCATAATTTCCTGAAAAAAACGTATTTCTACATTTACTTATTACTTATTTAATACATATGGCCGTTTATATCGCAAAAAACTTCCGGTTGACCTAGAATTACGAAATTTGGCAGCTAGCATTTACAGGTAGTACTAGATCAGGGAAAAATCTGAAACATATCCAGACGTTGTTTAAATCCTCAAAATTAAGCCTTAAAAGGGGGACAAAATTTATCACATGCCACAGCAATTAATTACCCCCCCGCTACGTTCAAATTTTTATACGTTTTCTAAAAAAGTAAGAAAAGTTAACTTTATAAATTGTAGACAAGATCCGATACTAAAGGGTAAAGGAAAAAAAATAAAAGTCGATATCATCTATCATGTTTTATTGTAACATATAGATAGTTTTCTACACATCCACCTTACATACGCGTTATGCGCTAAGTGATATGAGTTCTGTACACGGCGGGGAACGCCTTACATAAATAAAATTCATATTATTATATAAACTTACACACTAAAGCGGGCGCGCCCGCACTACCCTATAGCTTACGTCTACTGGAGTTGCGCGCGCTGCGGCCACGCCACCGCGCTGCGCGTGCGCGGGGGCGGGCGCGCGCTGCGGAGCCGGTTGCAGGAGACACGCACAGATATCTATCTCTCTTTAGATGTACGCTATGTACTTAGACATTTTGAAAAGTTATCGCCGAGATCAGAAATAAAGAAAAAAGATATATTTAAAACTAATGATCACTGATTTTACAATGAATCTGCGTAGTGACGTCGTGCAATCGAGTTCGCCAGCTCGGAGGCCCGAGGTCGCACGTCCGCGCGCAACTCTCTGGACTATGTTTATATGTACACTCAGAGTCTGTACAGGGCGGCGTATTTACAAGATATGTGTCGGTCAGTCGCGAGGCGCGCGCGCCAGTAGCGCCAGTGGCTGCAGCGCGGCCGCCTGCAGCGCCGCGTGCGCGTGCGCATGTCCGTGCGGCGCCGAGTGGGCGTGCGCGTGCGCGTGTGCGTGCGCGTGCGCGTGCAGCTGCGCATGCGCCGGAAGAGCGTGCGCCAACGGGTGTGCTAGCGGCAGCAGCGAGCCACCGCCACCCGGAGATGATGCGCCGCCCACCTCGCCCGCCGGGGGATTGATGCGCTTCTCCTGAATCAAACAAACAAAAATATATTTAAATTATCTTTTTTAAAGAAACAAACTGAAACTTTACTTTAGAATAAATGAGAAAATAAGGATAAACATAAGTACCTTCTGTCTTCGATTGCAAAACCAAACGCGTACAACCTCCTTCTCCATACACAGGGAGTCAGCGAGAGCCGCGATCTCCTCGCTGGTGGGCTTCGGATTGTGGAGGAAGGCCTTCTCGAGCGCGACGCGCACGCCGGACTCGATGGAGGTACGCTTCTTGCGGCGGCGCCCGACCGCCTCCGCGAGCCCCGCGCCCAGGGACGCGCCGCCGCCGCCGCCACTCATGGACGAGTCCGCGTCCTCGAGCCACTTCTGCAACAGCGGCTTCAACTTGCACATGTTCTTGAAGCTGAGATTCAATGCCTCAAACCGGGATATTGTAGTCTGCGAGAAATCATTCCCGTATAACTTGCCCATTGCTAACCCGACGTCGCCTTGTGTGAAACCTAAAAAAGAAAACAATGTATTACTTTCGGAATCGCAATATATTTTTTCACTGTATGCCGCATATAGCAGAGGAGGCAGAGGAAATTTAATTTTTGAATTTCAATTCCCCGTGTATCGTCTAATTTTCGAGATTTTGCCCAAAGCGTAGAAATGAAAGTACTAAGTATATAGTTTATTGTATGTATAATATGTTTCCGGTAATTTGTATACATATAGCCTAACACAACTTGCACTTAAATATCGCTCAATCTCGACTTCGAAATTTATAGCAAAATCTGTTTATTTTACATGTACAATGTTGCTGATTGAACAGCAGGTACTCTATACAACCCCTAGGAATTATATTCATTACTTATAGATATATGTAGATAATATATGTAATGGACAGTAATATTTATAATATTTCATTCGTCACTTGGACGCTTTAGATGTTTTATATATTGCCGAGGTATAGGATATACAGATTGCCCCTAATATCATCCACACCGTCTGGATATGTGGTACTCCAGTACTGTGCGGTTTTGTAGGAACTTCTTTCTGTGCGCCGCGTATTTGTGGAATGACCGACCTGCGACAGTGTTACCAGGGGATACGACACGGGTACACGAGTTTCGCTACCTTAAAGACCGACAACGCACCTGTAGCTTCCCTGGTGTTACACGGGGTCGGGGGCCGTGGTAATCACTTACCAACAGGTGACCCATACGCTCGTTTGCTTTGTCTTTTGTATAACAATATATATATTACCTAGTTTAATTCTACGTTGCTTAAAAGTTTTGGCGAAGTGTTCGAGTTCCTCCAGATCTGCAGTGTCGTCCGCGGGATCGAGGGCGCGTGGCTTGTGCGCGTGCGCGTGCAGCGGCGAGTGGCCCGCCTGCGCCTGTGGGTGCGGGTGCGCGTGCGTGTGCGTGTGAAGCGCGTGGTGGTGTGCGTGAGGGGAGCGCGCGCGGCCCGGCCCCGGCGTATGCGGTGTGAGGAACGCCGCCGCGCCGGGCGGGGAGCCGCGGGGAGACGGTGATCGGGCTTCTGGAAATTATATCATAGAATTAATTTTTCATTAAAACATTCACTATTTTCAGTTCAGCTCAGTTCTTTAATTATGGCGTTTCGAACATGCCAGTCCACTGTTTATATTTTTATATTCTGCCATCGGCACAATGAGACAGTCCGACCTAGATAACGCCAAAACGATACCTTGGCCGAAAGACCATGGCATGGTTTGTGATGATGACGGATTTTAATCTCTTTATCTATATCATTATTGCCTATATTGTAAAATACTAGGTAATACAATTTACATACCTGCCGTGGGTTGACTGGCGTTAGCTCGCGCTTGAAGCTGTTGTAACTGTTGCGCTGCAGCCTGCGCCACCGCCTGTTGCACCTGCAAGTATAAACGAGTTCCGATTTAAGGCACTCCTAATATTGTAATAAAAAGTAATATATTCACATAATATGTTATAAGGATTAGCAAAACGTAAACATGTATTACTCACCTGTGTGTGTAGGAGAAGTGAATGTGCGCCGTGTTGCGTGAGCAGCAAGTGCTGCAATTGGGCCAAAGCATTTCCTGCGCCTGCCGCACTCTGGAACAGAAAAAATATGTATTCATACATTTTATCAATCTCAGTCTTAATTATTTAACATTTTCTTTCGTACCTAGATTGATTTCTTAATAATGTAACATGAATAAATTATGGTTAATTACAAATATCATAGACATTATTATACATAATTGTAATTTAAATGATTGAATATTTTCATTTTCTCGCTTTGGTCACAAGACAAAGCACGGCGTCAAGTTAGGCTCCTAAACACTCAATGTCTCGTAAATTCACCGAAAATTGGGTAAAGGGGTCCCTTAACACTAGGAACCCTTTGCATAAAGCATAAGCTTTGCGAGTAATTGTTTGGACCCTAGGAGGAGAGGTAATAGAGGCGGAGAGGACTCACCAGCACGGCGGCGGTGGCGGCGGAGGCGGCAGACACGGCGTGCGGCGTGCGCGGCATCGACAGCGCCATCGCTGCCGGCGACGCGCGCTCGTCCCCGCTGCCCTCGCCCTCGCCGCTCGCCGACCCGTCTGGAAACAAACATGGATTGGTTACACTCATTTCTAAGAACAGTTGTACCTATCACATTTTTTTACAATTTAATTACGAATCTTATGTTATGTTACCTTATCTTATCGTTTTCCTTGGGAAATTATTAATGTAATAAAATCTATTTGTAATATCATAGGCGACAGAAAATCTCTCCCTAAGTTCACTATGCAAGAACTCTTTGCTAAAAGAGGAACGTGGAGCAGTGCATGGAACTTGTACTCAAGTTTGTAATTAAAAGATTCCTTTCACGCATCAACGCTCACCTTTAAACTTCGAGCTTCTCATTTTAAGTAACAATTTTGAAATTATCACAGTAAGAGAAAATGATTTATTTTCTTTTTTTCGAGATACGTTCTAGAAGTAATTTCTAATAACTGGTTAAGACAAGTCGTAATTTTTTAGAAAATTATAGAATCAATAGGATAGGACCGTTAGTTCTACCAGAATTAGACATTTTAGGTTTTTAGGGTATCAACTATCCAGCTTGGGTGACGAAACACCAACATACTCAGAGATTGTGTACTGTTTCTCATACGAATTCTAAACTTAAATAATTTTTTTTTACATTTTTTATACGAGCACTCTTTACAAACTCTATTGAATGTTTTTTTGATTTATATACTTTTAGCCCATCTTCCTATCGAAAGAATAATGAATGTTATTTATTTTTATTTCGATAACTTCAATAAATGCAACAATAAACAGTTTATTTTAGATTTTCGTCGTAGCGCGATAGAACTATGTAATTTAATTGATGTAATTTAGTTGTAGTTAATCCCGCATTCCTGTTTCATGCAAAAGTCAGTATTTTTCTAATTTAAAGTTTTTTTTGTATATCATTTGTTAACACTGCATACAAAAGTTGTTATAAACTTTGGTAAGCAGAATTTAAAAGGTAGCCTGAAGGGAAATAAGGTCTCCGAAGTAGTAAATCAGGTGCACGTTCAATTTATAGCTTCAAAGTTGTAGTTTCCCTCTGAGACATGTTAAAACAGATGGACGACCTCTACTGCCGCGACGTACATTTATTATACCATTTACACGCTCTTTACATACATATTAATATGGGACAGACGTTTTGCATTTTTCATAAAGAATTACGGAAAATTTTATATTCAATTATTTGAAAAATATGTAATATTTTTGTTTTAATCATATAAAAAAATATGATTTAGGTGAGAGTTTCACTTACGAAAATATATTTTAATATTTTCCCCTAGCCCTTAGTTTATTTATAATAATGAATAAGATCTTGTATAATATATTTAACAATAGTTTAGTTCCTTTAAAGCTGATTTACAGCAACCGATCAAGTAAGTCCATTAAAGTAAGTAAAAGCGGTAGGCGCGTGAGGGCGCGAGGGCACAGGGTCGGGTTGACCGGATATTGAATGTAAATGCCGCCCTCAGCTCATTCATCACCTCCCCAACACGACTTCTAACAGATATAAACCAGAGCCAAACAATTATTTTGCAACTTACGTTACTTACAAAGAAATTTATATATAAAAAACTTGTTACATCAACCCCTTTACTTATCAAGATAAAGGAAAGTATAACTATTTCTTTTGTCGCCTCTAAAAAGAACAAGATGTAGAGGAAGGGTGATAGTATTTTTTGTCCCAGTGCGTGCCGCGGCTAATCCTCGCCGGCGCGTGCGCACCGCGAAAGGGTCGCAACCCGTTCACTTTCAATGACTCGCCTTGACTCGCAACCCTCGGGAACACCTTGCGACGTGTGTTTCTTACTATAGTTGTGGCACGTACGGGCTTAGGGAACTATTACTTTCTAATATTAAAGGAATAATATCACCCTTTCAAACATCAGTATTCGATGTGCGAAAACATGACACCTGTATTTAGTTGACGTTAAGTTTAATTTATTTATTAATTTATTTAGGCTATTTAACGTTAATATGTATTTTATATACTGCTATTTTATTGTTGATTTAGTAACATTTTATTGCATAAAAATAAACAAGACAATTATAATACAGCGGGTATAATTACGTACCATGACTGGGCGGCGGCGAAGGCGACTTGATAAGATCACCCGACTCTTCTGTAACAAACAAAGAAACATAGTTTGATAAGAATGTTTAGAAAAAATAGCTTCAGTTTTGTGCTGATTTATATGTTTCTTTCAATGTGATATTATATATTTATTTCTGATGTACTATTTACTTAACTAAAATATAAATAAATAATCATTCATTTACTCAAGCGGGGATCGAACCCATAACCGTCGCGTTACACTGTCGAGCTAAAATAATAATGTTTTTTTTTTAAATCGAAATAGTCAAGAAAATAATAAGATATATTAAGGTATTAAAACAGACGTGTAATTATTATCTACATGAAGTGAGCCCTCCTTACAAGAAAGGGCAAGTGAGCTAATCCGTCGCGTCGCCCTTTATTGTACTGCGTCTCACATTTTTGTCTTAGTATCAGTTTACCAAATTATAAATATCTTTAATTTTTTTTTTATATTCACGCTGTAGCCCGCATGGGACAGACTAGGTAGAGGGAGCCTAGAGTAGGGGCACTCCTCTGCCCATTTTTCACTGAATTCTAAACGCATTGTGTGTTGAGTGGCGGAGCACAACGCTGCGCCTTGCATCGACACCAGAGCGAAGAAAATCGATACATTATATAAATGTATCGATATCAACGTTTTGGCTATTCAAATATATTGGGCTAAATCAGACAGCACGGTCAGCGTCAGCGGACACTAACGAGATTACCTAATTAAGCTAATTAATCGGATAACCGGAAGCAGTACCGACCACTGTCGAGGATAATCTCTTAGCCGCTGCTCACCCTATATACACCTCCACTAACGTTACGTTACACTTCATATATGAACCTACACTTACATAGTACACCTACTAATAAATTAACAATAATATTTCCCCCCGGAAAGCGTACTATGTACTAGAGACCCACGTGCGGCTTCGCCCGCTTGAAGTTATTGTTATATTATAGCCAAATTATAAAATAACTTTTGATGTATAAGCTATATGACTGTAAAGTTTCATCTAAATCCGTTCAGTAGTTTTTGCGTGAAATAATTGGAATTGAAGTATGATATATATGTATACTATACAATTGTACATAGGCACATTAAAGTATTGGAATTTTAGTTGATTTGAAAGGAGATGTATGCGCTGCCGAATATGATAATCATTTACATAATCTTTTACATATAGGTAGGTATATGAAAAGTAGAAAATTCTAGTGATAATTCTATACCAGTTGCAATTGAATGTATTTCCGAAGAGAAACGAAAACGAAACCAAAAATAATTTAAAGATAGAAAAAACTGTAACTTTAATACAATCCTTCATATTTTTTAAATATACAAAAAAAATTACGTTATTTCTTAAGTTCTAAAAGTAAATAAGTAAAATAAATTATATACATATATTTATAAAAGACGTAATTGAACAATGCAAGTGCAGCAAGCAGGCTCTACCCTGCAGGTCATGGGAACGATACCTGCGGATCATCCGCGCTGAACACTGTCGCGGATAAAAAGGCTTTACTCTACGTTTATTCAAATATCCGCAAATTGTAAGAAGACGAAGGATCCACAGATAAAAAACTAATCTACCGATAAAAAATCTACAAAACCCTCTTTATAGTGACGTTCTCTTATTGAAACGTCATCAAGTTTTTTTTTGTAAAGGGTACAATCGCAGTCGCAGAAATAGCGGGGGTGTATCGAATAGGAATAATTTTTTTAATTGCAAAAAAGCATGCAGTTGTCGGGTTTTTGCTGTTACGGATTGTGAAATCCTTTTACGATACCTTTTAGTAATTCTTAGATTACCTCGCAGCAAAAAATGTACCTTGTTTGTGATGGACGACAGACAGAGCGAACATTTATAGAATATTTTATAGTTGAATATATAAGATTAATGACTTGGAAAAATAATTAGGAAATGAAAATGTAGTTTTTTGACATTTTGACTATTTTTAGAGACTATTTATGGCGGAAGGCTGTCGTAGCGCAGCGGCACAAGTGTGTGACTGTAAATACGACGGTTGTGGGTTTGAATGACTTTCGGAAGGAATGAATTATAATTATTTAATATGATTTTTTTCATTTCCTCGCCCTTATAACAAGTCAAGGCGCGGCGGTTGCTATAGACGGGAAACAGAAAAAAGTTTGTCAATCAACTTTTTGTAATATCTCAATTAAAGATTTAATGTATCTAAGGTTTTTTAACATTTTTAAAGTGTTATTCCATACTTTAGATTTCCTAAGAAGTATAATGTTCAACGTAGGTAGGTACCTACATCTATTAAATTTGTAACCAAAATTGTAAATATTAAAACTTTTAGATTTAGTGGATAGTAGATGTTTCACACCTTATAATCATATTAACTTTTCAAAGATAATTTTCCTTTGACTAGGATGACATTTTTAAGTACTAATTTAAATATTCATAATATATTTTCAAATTAGGTTTACTTTAATATATGAATACGACATTCAAATGAGTTTTGTGGCTGCTTCTTCTTAAGAATCTAATTAATTGAAAGAAAAGTAAAAGTTGTTTAATATTTTTATATTTAAGGCAAATAAGATTTTTATTAGAAACATTTCAAAAGTAATAATTTCGAATACAATAAAAACATGATTAAAGTATATATAGTAAGTAGGTATAGACGTGAAAATTACATTTATAATGTTTTGTACCGAATGATAATATTGTTTCATTCATACATAAAGTTTATTGAAATAATACAAAATTATAATATTTGCTAAAGCTTCTACATCGTACGTAGCAGGTACATACCGTAGGAGGCGCAGAAAGCGCGCGAGGAGGCGCGTACGCAGGCTGTCAAAACCATCGCGACACGCACAGAGTGGGACACGGCGGGGACACAGTCGGGACACAGTAGGGACACGCTCGGGACACGGTCGGGAGAGTCGCCCGCTCAGTGCGGAGGCTGCGCGAGACTACGCCGCGTCGACAGCGCGCCGACCCCACCGAGCCCGACCACCCCCTGCACCCGTCACCCCCCACACCGCGCACAGCGAATTAAAAATTTCAACTTTTTGTATGAATCTGTTTCTTTTTCCGCCCTTAGTGAATTTTTTTCGCGTTCCTCGCCATTATTTCGATTACCTGAGATGATTTTTTTCGTACGCGATGCGCGTTTAAAAGCTGTTTAATTTTTTAGGAAAGGGGAGCGACGGGTTCGGCTAACCGATGCGCGAATTCCGATATCGGGTTTGATTGAAAAAAGCTCGTTAGAATCGGGTGCGGCCGCTTGCGCCGACCGTTGTCGATTTCTCTGCTTTTACTCTCCACATATACATATAGTGCTTTCGATGAAATATCAATATATGTAAATTTAAAAATAGTATTAAGAAATATTCTGTGCCATAAGAATATTTAGTAAAAAATTATGTAGCAATATAATAGCTAATAGCTAGGTAATGCTATATACAAATTTCATGGTTGAGAGGTAATAGATGCTGTCGTGACGAAGTGATACATCTGACAACTATTACTCATTAGTAATTCTAGTACCATTGTGCATTTAACAAAATTAAAATCAGCTTCACGCTGAATCCCGCATGTAGCAATGTAGGCAGAGCGAGCCTAGAGTTAAGACACTCCACTCCGTACTCTCCGAATTCGTCTTACTATAACAAAAGTAACCATTTATTTTAAAGCTATTTTTACAGTTATTTTTATTAAGACTAGTTTCAATATGTTAGATAAGCAAAGCGATAACGACTTTGAGATTAGGTCTGGTAAGAGTAAAGGTCCGCTCCGGAAGCACATCTTTGTGATGGTAATGTGCACAAACACGGCGACCGATCAAACGCTCGAGGTTTCCCTCCTCCAGCCGGCCCTCCTCCGGCAGGCCCTCCTCGCCGCGCCTCGTACCTCGACCACTTTGAACCACTTCCCGTTCATGCATTGCTATTAGAATGCATTTACGTAATGTGGCCGATGTTTGTTTAGGCACCGATATTGCTACTTTGAATAAGATATTCGACCTTTGTAGCGTTCGATAACGGTTTCTCAAAAGCTGAACAAACTATGTTTACGTAAACGTTGCGAATACAATGCGTATTATTCCGAACTCATCGAGAAAAAGAAAATGGGGAATATTGCGTCGACTTCTTTATATGTAAATGATATACAGTAACGGGCCGAAGGGTAATACTATTTTAAGTGGGTCAGTGAAACGGAATTTTAAAAATATTATTAATGGAATAATTTCTTAGTAATATTTTTTTTAAAAAGTAAATTCAGTACATATTTGTAGTTAACTGTAAGTAATTACTTAATTGTATTGATACAAAAAGTTATTGGAGCACCTGACCGGTCAGTGCTACGCCGCCTCTACGCGTCGCGGTGCTACGCCGCCCGCAACCCTTCCTAATATCTTTACGAAATATAACTAATACGAAATTATGACAGATTGGAGGCAATTTTATTAGGGGCGGGAGTACAACTGCGCTAGGTGCATAGTTAAATATTTATGGTTACCCAATGTTAATGTCTTTATATATTATTCATATTGATACAATATTTCAAAATACACAAGACTACGCGTATGTAAAATGTTATAAAATAAATAAATACTTCTTTTCGTGTAACCTATATTATGTATGTACATTTTTCGTCCTTTTTATGGTTTATCGTCATTATTTTAATTTGTACAGTAAGTGTAACTACTATTTTATGATAATGAAAATACTGCAAGAGTCATTATTTTTTTCGTCACGCTGTATTCCGCACATAGTACAAAGTAGGCAGAAAGAATTTCGAAACCTAGTGTTAAGACACTCCAATTCCCTTCATCTTATTTCATATTTCATTAAATTAATTTTGATAAATTCCTTTAGTTTTACATACATCTATAACAACATTTATACATGATGTTGAACACGTGTTAAACAGTACAAAACATATCTTCGGACCCTCGACGGTAACATGTTTTAACGGTCCAGTAGGCGCCGCCTGCAACGACGCTGATCTCCATTATCCGGCGCGCCTTGCCTGCTTTCACCCTTTACTGGAAAACCTGTGAGTGTACTGTGATTTATATACCCCCTATGAGCAAGTCAACTGATAAATGATATTTTTAGCTTCACGCTGTATCCCGCACGTAGCAGATGGAATTTTGGAACCAAGTGTTGAAATACTCCGTGCTCATTAAAACCGTTCTCCACTTTTCGCTTAATTCTGGAGGCATTGCTTGAAAAGCGGCGGTTCTGAACGTCGCGATTCGTCTTTTAACCAAATGTACATTTTTATATAATGTATATAATTTTAATAAAAAATATCCTATGTTCTTCCAAATACCTCTAAGAATATGTGTACAAAGTTTCACGATAATCGGTTGAGTAGTTTTGGCGTGAAAACGTAACAAACAAACTTACAATCACATAATTAAGTAAGTAAGTGTTATAACACTTACTTACTTAATTATAATTAATATTAATATAATCAGTATGATAATATAATTTTAATATAAAATTATTACGATATATGATAAATAGAATAACAACAGTTATCGGGTCACGTCCCCGTACAACACGTGCGTCGTAAATAACCTGCAGTGTTCCATCTCAGACATCTCGGACACTACGACTGGCACCGAGACTACTTGCTGTTTAATATTAAATCAACTTCACGCTGTATCCCGCACACAGTAGCGTAGGCAGAGTTAACCTAGTGTCCAGGCTCTCCATTCCCCATTTTCCGCCGAATTCCGAAGGCATTGAGTGTTGAGTGGCGATAGTAAACACCGCGCTTTGCCTCGATTCCAAAGCGAGGAAATGAAATGGTAAATATTTCATTTAATCGAATAGGAATCGAATCCACAACCTGTTGCGTTAACACAGTTTTTAGTCACACTTTGTGCCCCTGCGCCACGACTGGCCTCAAAATGCCTGGCCTGTTTAATATTAAGCAGCCTCATATTGCGATAGAGACTCGAGGTTAATGTTTTCTATAATGAATAAAATGTTGCCATATCTGGTGTGCAATGTCTGCGCTGAATGTCGTGCTCATTATTACTATAATTTATATAGAAATTGAATATAGAGACATTTTAATGCCATCATGGCCCATTTGGATAGTCTTTAAATATATTTGCTGTGGTTGATGGTTATGGGTTCAGTTTCCATTCGAGAGCGTTCATACTAATGAAATTCTCAAATTATTTTAACTTTTTGGGTCTGTTGAGACAAAGAGCTCAGACGGATGGACGCCGAGTAAATGTCTGGAATAAGCAAAAAGAGAAGAAAATGTCCCAATATCAGATATCCTCTGCCTATATGAGGAAGAAAATAAAAATATACAAACTATACTTTACATAAAGATGTTGACAGTGGTGTTAAATAAAATTCCAAATACGTGTAAATAGATACTGTCATAAAATAACCAAAACTCATCGCGCGGTGTCCCCGCAGTCATAACGCGAGGTTACACCGCGTCCCGTGGGACGGTCGCCATAATCATTTACAAATCTGCTATTTCATACTCAATATTATTGTAAATTAAACATTGTACGTGTTCAATGAAAAACTACTAGATAAAAATATATTGTGAAAGGTAGCTTAAAAAGAATAAAGTTTTTTTTTTACTATAATTCAAAAAATCTTAAACAAGAAGAAAAATTGTAATTTCACAAACATTTTATAGTAAGGATTTATCAGTTTTCCTATATATAGAAGGGTTCTTATAGGAATATATAGGATTAATTGTGTTATTACTATAAATACAACTATATTTAGTTAAAAAACCATTCACGCGTCTCTACATAGAGTCATCTTATCACCAAATTAGTAAACAGCCAGAGTCACATTTCTTTGTAGTCGTGCGTTTCTTTGTTAGATTCATCAGAATGTATCGAGTGCAACGTTCGGGGGAGCGACAAAGAAGCGTTATCGGCGGAGTGCAATCGTAATCAATTGTAGAGTAGGCAGTGGGCAGCTATTGATTGGGAGAGCCCTGGGGGAGGCGGGGGAGGCTGGTGGAGGGAGGGTGTTTTAGTAAGACCCTGCCATTTTGGATTAGCGGTCTATTTGCATTTTCAATTCGGCTCGAATCAGAGGAGAATCGGGGCAAGGGTTGCGCGTGCTCGTAATCCCGTTAACTAGTAGATGCCGTGTCAACACGCGCGCGGGACCCTCCGCTCAACCGTTTTAAGCTCGTTGAATTTTTTTTTAAATTATTATTTTTATTATTATTGCTGTGCAAGCTTTTTACTGCGTTCCGGGTTGCAGAGTAAATAGATTTATGTGATATGTTCGTTTCGTTAGTGTAATAGGGATGTTGTTGAATTAAAACAGGAAACGTAATGGTTTATCTTTTTTATAGAGGAATACATTTTTAAAATATATTTTTGAATAAAATACTTGTTAATCTCGCCACAACAGACCACGTTGATTCAATAAAAAAAAAATTGTATTTATTTATAGTAAAAGTATTCCTATAAACTATTGTTTATCTTTGGATATGGTTGATATTTAGTATAGATTGTGTTAACATGAACGACATTAAGAAAAAATGCAGTAAACTTCTTTATAAAAAAAGCCTTGAGCTTAATTAATTATTCTAACAAATATACGAGTATAATCAGTTGATAGATAATAATTTCTAGTGTTAAGACACTTCACTCTCTACTTACCTTAGAGTTTTGGAGGCATTACGTGTTTAGTATTGTAATTACGTTAAGTCTAGTTTACTTTAGTTAAGTTTCTTATTATATGAATTAATTCAATATTATAGTTGCATACTTATATATGTTAATTAAATGTCAATAAACGTATTAAATTATTTTTTTGCAAGACTCTACATCATGTATATTACCGAAACGTTCCAACTCTATAAAGAATATGCAAAATAGTTCAATGTTATTTAAGTGATTCCTTTTGTGTCTACTTAACTGACTCATTAGCGGGTTCATCGCGGCGGGGGTCGCGAGACGGCGGGACGGTGCAGCGAGGGGGTGCGCCGTGCAGGCAGGGGGAGGGGGGAAGCGCCGTGATCAATAGCTGATGCAGCTGCAGCGAAATGCCTCAATCATGCTAACTATCGCGGAACATGTGCATTTATAAATGCTAATTCTTATTATCCGAATTATTATTTAAAAAAAAATTTTAAATCCTATAAAACTTTATTATAGTAACTGTAAAAAAAGTATACAATGTTATATTTTATTAGGTACATTATGCAAGTATTTAAGTTAACCGTGTTTATTTAAAAAAAAACATGACACGTGTCACTGTAAGTAATTGACAGTATACCTATATGTTCAATTCATATACAAGATTTAAATACGAGGGGTACTTTACATATTCATTTCACATATAAAAAAAAAACGCTTTAATTGTAATAAAAAATACATGGTTGGTTAACCCTTTTTTAAAGTAACAAGCATCAGGTGGGATCGTCGAAGGGCGCGGCCGGGGACGTAGGTACATGTAAATTTATGTAAATACCCCATCTACATACGCGGGACGGGCGCGGATTGGCCGCGGGACGGAAGGGTTGCTCTGTCACGGCTTTCATTTAAAAACGCGATGATGAATGACATAGTATAGTAGTCGCATTAACGGCACGTGTCGCCGGTCGCTAAACGCCGGCTCTGTCATTACACACGCTCTAACCCGTCCCTTTTGAATCAGGCCCGATGGTCTGATCCATCAAAATGGTCGTTAAATACGAAATATAGCGCAATAAAATTAATTTAAAATTTAATCGATTATAGTGTATCCTTTATTGAATTTTTATGCTAAATAATAAAGAAAAAAAGATAAAAATAAAAAAAAGATAAATTAAAGCAAACGTTTGCAAAAGCTCTATATCTTGTATTGAGTATTGAAGTTAGAAAAACTTTACTTCCTTGCTTCCGAATACATTTTACAAACAATTGTATTTTCAAGTGAAAATGCAGTGAAAATGTTTGAATATCAATATTACAATACATGTTTCCGTTTGCTCGGACGGGCCGGGGCCGGAGTAAACAAGGCCGGGGGCAGGTCGGGGCAGGTCGGAACGTAGAGTGGCTAGTTATGAATTTATGATTGTCAACAGCGGGGCACGGTAAATAGCAATATTAGGTAGCAGTCGTCAAACAGAGCAGCGGCAAACAGCGCGATTGTTTGCCGAGTACACTGTACCCGCCCGCCCGCGTCCGCCGCCGCCTCTGGGGACGCGGACGGCGCAAATCAAATTCTTGAAACTTCACTCAACACAAGCGTTCAACCTTTGCTTTGGAAAAATTTTACATTTTCTTCATAAAAATATTGATAAATGAGAAGAAATGAAATGTTGTTAAACATTTCTTTGAAAATAATATTATTTACTAAGATACTATAGGTGCTTCATAATAAATTTGAAACTTCTCATTTTAATAGAGATTGCACTTATAATTAAAATTAGATTTTGTAATATTATAACGTTGTAATTTTATATAATAATTTTATAATGATATCTGTGGTGTATCTAGTTCAGACTATTTACATAAAATGCAATGAATAAATGTATGTAATAATATATATTATAAATAAATTATGCATGAGAATAAAATTTCTTATAAAAAAACACTGAATGCACAAAATATTTATTCAAATGATGTTTTTGCTGAATCAGCACGACTCAGGCCAGTCAGTTAGTTGGTGCGAGCGCAGATGTTGAGCAGTCGCGCATTGTTACGGATAAACTGTCGACAAATCGATTATATTTGCCACAAATGTTCACAGAATGTAAAAATATTAAATATTACCATAGCTACAAATTAAATTAAAATTTTTATTTTATAATGTCTTACTAATTGTAAATTGCAGTGTCTGGTTGCACTAAATCAAGAAGTTATATTGTAATATTCTGATTAAGAGGAAGTCTTTACAGGAAGTCTTTAACCCGATACCGTCTAATAGTCATACGATATTTTCATTTTAACAATAAAATCGCAAAGAGCTGTATTTAATAGTAGAATATTGCGAAAGTGCAATGGATCCCAGAACCCTTTCGCGTTGAATCGAGAGTGTTCACTGTTCATAGAAAAAACGAAATCGGAAGGAATCGGTGCAGCTGCGCACGCGCCGCACACGCGACAACCCTTTTGTTGTCCACCCCCGCACCCCTCCCTACCTACCTACCTACGCGGAGGTAGGTAGGTAGATACTATATGCGAATAACATCAACGACACATTAGGATTTACCTGCGATTCAAACACTGAATGACGATCGAGCGATAACGACACGTCAAATGTAGAAAAAAACGTAACGGCTAAGTGATTAAAATATCATATGGAGGGATATAAAAAAAATATTGTCCTTTCAAATACAAATCTGTATGTGAATATAGACCTATAAATATAATATATTATGATGTAATTATTATGTATAACGAGGCTGTAATTTTATTGTAATATATATAACTATGAAAGCCGTTCTGGCGCTGTGGCATAAGCGTGTGACTGTAAAGACGACGGTTGCGGGTTCGATTCTCACCCGGAGGAGTGAATGATTATTTATTATTATTTTCATTTTGTCGCTCTTGTAGCAAGGCAAAACCGCGGCGTTGTGCTCCATCACTCAACACGCAATACCCCATAAAATTAACTAGGTTCCCTCTGCCTAGTCTAAATGTCATAAAAAATGTCAATAAATGTCCTTTCCTCAATGACAAGGTGCTCGCTCATAAGAACTTTATTATTCTGTATAAATTTAGCACTATATACACGATACAATATGCATGTGCATGTGTATGTATGTGGTAGTTAGTTGATCAAACAATCGTCTAATTTTATAGGAATGAGTGTGGGAGCGGGCGCATGCGGGCAACCCGTTCATGCACGAACCTCACAAATTGCTTTAATCGCCTCAAACGGCCCAGTCCTATATCAATACTAATGAATACTCTATAAATTACGTTAAACACCAGCGGCTATCTAGTTATCAATTTAATTTAATATGTCGCGAGCGTTGCCGGCTTTTATTAAATAATGTTCACATAGTAATAAAATATAAATTGTTTAGTTTATTTAATTTTGAATTTATAAAAGAAACTTTTTTTATTATATTCATAAATAAGGTTATTCTAATAACAATTCTAAGTGTAATGCATACATTCATAATATATTTTTCTTTGTCAATTTTTTTTCCAATAATATACTTATAATTCCCAGCAAAGCAAAAAAGTATCTAATGATAGTAAAACTTGTATAATTAAACATTGTAAAAAATACTCTATTTCTTTAAGTGAATATTATATTTAAAAAATAAAGCAAATTAAAATAATGAATCATAATAATAAAAATAAATTTATTAAGTTTTTATAAAAAAAATATTATTTCAATACATTTCAAGTTAAATACCATTATTATCTAAATACAGAACTCTTAAGTTAATTGCAATAATACAATTTTACAGTCAGTTATATAAAAAGTACCTAGTATATATAAATTATCTCATGTTTTACATAAGAAAGCATGGTTAAATGAATAACTCACTTAAAATCTCGACATGCTGTACATCCGTCTGTACACAAATAAACAAATTGAAATCTTGTCTTCTAAAACTACCCCTGAATATTTCCCTTAACAATATTAGATAGGAATGTAAACAGAATACCCTTTCTTATCGTCGGTCGTGCGGACGCGGCGAGTGCTCGCGACAGCGAGAGATCAAAGCGAGGCCCCGGGCCTGCCGGCACTGCCAACATCCTATATACGAGTACTCGTATGTTAAACTTTAATCTACATTTCAAATGAAAAATCACTTTACTTAATAACTTTTAAGGTTGTTATAATTATTAAGCAGATATGTTGTTAATACTAGGCAGAGGGATACATAGTAATTTCTTGCATGTTTACAAGTTTTTTTTCTTTTAGTAAAAGTTGAATAGAGATAATATTTTTTGTAGGTTAACACTCCATCCTATTGGCAGAGTGGACGTTCTTTTGGAGATATTTCGTGTCGAGTGGTGAAGTTTCCTCGTTACCAGAGCGAAGAAAAGAAAATACTTCATTCCCCCGACTGGAAATTGAATCCACAACTGCCTTGCTTATAATCAAACGCCGTTGTTTTGCCTTACGAAGGGAGTGCCAATTATAAATAAAATAAGGAAAGTTTAGTAAAAACTACACATAAATTAGAATAACCTCAGATATAAATTCCAGTTTCATTATGTACGAGGTAATCTCAAATGCACAACGATGCTTCAATGACTTCCAACGGACGAATATTGATGAGGAGAAAGTACTCATTTAATGCAAAAGAAGTGAATGTTTTTTGAATTCTTAACAACAACTAACTTAATTAAAACAAAATAATTACGAATACGATTAGCATTGTGCATAAAATGTTATACTGGAGACGAATAAATAATATTTTAAAGTTTTTTTTATATCAAAGTAATGATTATTAAAAAAATAATAATCTACAATACTGAACCTGTAAATGTAGGTTTAACTACTTTTTTGTTTTGGGTGAAACGTAATGTCTATATTATGTTAAAAAAGAAGAATTGTGTATGTTTTAATATTTTTTTTCAATATCACGCTGTTTCCCGCAAATAGCAGTCCGTTCCTTATTTTTTTCCGCTCGAGGCAATGTGTGTTGATTGGCGTAATTCAACTCCGCATTTTGCCTTGTCACCAGAGGAATCGAACCTACAACCGTAGCGTCTATATCACACGTGTGCCACTGCATCACGCCAGCCTCATGTTTCTATATTTTTATATTGCGTAAAGCTGTTCCTACCTATTACATAAGTAGGTACCTACACTTGTATGTTAGCTTACAGCGCCGCTATGGCGCAGTGGTCAAGCGATTGCTATTAACGTGATGGTAGAAGGTTCTTTATTCACTCAACTTATATTACGAATTATATTGAAATTAGCATAGTATATTAGATTAGTATTATACATATTATATAACAGAAAATATACTACCTACTTATATGGAAACATAGATGTGCATACTTAGTTTCAAATAATAATATAATTTACAGTAAATAGGCTGCAAAGTATTTAGTATTAATTACGCAACTATCCCATAAATACACTTCGATGTAAGTGTAATATTTAAATTACACTTTTTATATATAATAAATTTATTTATTGGCACTACGCGAATCGAATAGGTAATAACAATAATGATTATTTTATAGCACGCAACTCATAGGTAGTTGTGGAGAGGTGTGTACTGTGTAACGTAACGTCACTGAAAAGTAACCCAATACATTTATGTTCGTGTCGCTTGTAAATGAGAACAATGCTGTTTTTTGTGTCATGTTCATGATTTAGTGTATGTGTTTGTATGTGTGTACATGTGTGTTTGTGTGTGTGAGCACGTGCACGTTTGAAGGGTTGAGACAATGCCAGCAAGCAGCAGCAAGGGTGCAAGAGTGAAGGCACGAGAGGGGTACGAGGTTTTTTACGTGTTTTGCGCGAGCCCGGGCGGCGGGCGGCGGGCGCGGTCGCGGGCGGGGCCGGGGCGGGGCCACAGCTACTTTGCATATCGCGTCGGCTCGCTTCTACTCTACATACATCTACATACGAGTTCATACTCACTCAAGTGTGTGAGTGCCGTCTCTATCGCTGGTACGAGGAACGTCTTTATAACTAACATAGCTTGTCATCAAGTTTAGAATATTATATAGAAACGATATTAATTAAACCAATAATAATAGTTAGATAAGTTTGTTTTTAGTCTGTGATAATCGCGAGGGAGCCCGAGCTCGTGTTGCGAGTGAGTGCAAGCGCAGTCAAGCGTGAAAATAATTCCGTAACTTTAACCATCATTTCTCTGCCTCTGTTAAAACAACTAACTACTATTTTTATTAAACAAAAAGATATAAACGATAAATCTAAAAATATAAGTAGGTACAAAGATATTATATCTATGTTAAATTTATACCATTTTTTTAAAAACGAATATTTAAAATATACTTATATTAATATTATTAAATTCTTAAATCAAATATAACTATGAATATGAGTTATTTTATTAATATAAGTATGTACCAATACTGTGCATAAACGACGACACCATTTTACTTTGTTAATTGTAATAGATGGAAGTATATTAAATAGTAGTAAATTTGTTACTTTTACTTTTCCTACTGTAGTTAATATGTAAAGTGAGACGCTCTAAATTCTATTTCTAATTATAATATAATTAAAAAATTATATTTGTAGGTATAAACACTTTCTTATTAACTCTCTTACATTGTTTTATTAACTCTACTCTTAATTTATTATATGCTTCAAGAAGTTTTAAAATTTCATGCACTAAATGCATTGAGGTGTCCTTACGATTTATTTGTATGGATACATAAAAATCCAAAATAATTAATAATAAGAATTGAAAATAAAAAATGAAATTGGAAATGGTTTTCTAATTTGTTTGAATTTTCTAAAATACCGTTAGAAACTTACCGCTGATGTACCTAGTCGTGTAATATGATGATTTTAAGTTAATATTAAACAGCAATATGCAATTTTAACACATTTAAATTCAGGTTTTAAGTAGGTTTCTTTAATAAAATTCATATTTTATGATAGTTTTAGTTTAGTTTAGTTTTTTCATTGAGAGGTGTGTAATAAAAATGAAATTTATTAAATGAGTAAAATATAAACGATGTTAAATTATTTAAAAAAATAGGGAAATAATGAATGAGTGACAGATTTTTTTTTTGAGAAGATATTAACGATGTAATAGTTAATAAGCTTGTCTAAAATAAAATATTATCCTATACCACTGCCTCCCCTATTATAAGCGTTGTTACTTAGTGTTAGTTGTAACCTAGTGTTAAAACATTCCGTTTCCATTTTCGCGGAATTTTCAAGGTATTGCGTGTGGAACTCGACACCGCGGTTATAATTGTTACTAAAGCGAAATATTAATAAATAATATTTCATTTCTTCGAGAGGGAATCGAATCCACAACCGACACTGCGATCGACGGCCTCAATTATAGGCCAAATTAAAAATCAAATCAAATAGGATTAATTGTTGACAAGAAAAATAAAAGGGTATCTATTTAAAAATAAGGAAATAAAATACAAATATAAAAAACATGTTAGGTATCAAATATTAAAAAACTTAATATTTTAGAGCACTCAGGACTTAGCTATATTTCATTGGCAATTAACTGAGACATGCGGCGACACTGGCCGGCGAGTTTGGCGGTTTGTTTGTCATTGTCATTAAAGGAATATGTTTTTAGCGTAGCGTACGAAGAGGCCAATTATATCCACTTACATGAAGTTCCCAGGAGTACCTACTCCTAATAAGTACCTACTTATTATTTAAAAAAAATAGAAAAGCCTTTTTGCAATTAATTGTCATTTGATAAAGAAGAGAGAATTATTGAGAGAGAAAATTACGAAGAGAATTGAATATAGATATAGATATATAAACTTTGAATTTACAATTGTGCAATAAGAAATTTTCTAACTGTGGAAAAGTTAATTAATTTTAATTAACATTAATGATTTAATGTGTTTTTAACAATTTAAAGAGCTCAGTATTGAAGTAAAAATAAATCATAATTACATGTGTTAAGTATTTCAATACAATGGGGCACTTGTCGATTCTGTTGAGTCGCGAGTGGCTAACGATAGTAAGGTGACGTGAGGAAGATAGGGTTAGAGTAATGATGATCTCGTCGTTAATGATCATCGCAGTGGGTCAGTGGCGCAGGACGGAAGCTGGCAGCGACCCATTGTTTGCTCAGCACGCAGCTGATTCCTTCACTTTTTTGGCAAAACCGTTATTTTAAACATAAATCTCACCCTTCCAAACTTTTCAAATTTCAATATCCCCTCGGAACAATAGGTTCATTCGCATCGCATTTTTTACAGTCGACAATTTTTTAAAAAATGTGGGGTAATGCATTTTTTATTGCACAAATCGCGAGCTTTTAGCGAAGAATCGTACGTTATTCCTTCCCACGGCCGGGAAAATGGGTCATGCATTGTTCCGCTCCTTCGGTTTTATACTAAAAAAGAGATTTCGGCGGAGACGCGGGCTGCGACCTGTCGTCTCCCGCCGCTCCGCGCACCCCTGACACACTTTTTAGGGGTAAAAAATACAAAAATTACATAGCAGCTTGCGCTTCAATTTTCTCAGGAATCGCGTGTTTTTTTCGAAAAATTCTAGTTGCGGCGTGTACTACAGGAGGCGAGATCGAGTCGAGCAAGGGTTGGCGTCGCGACATCTGTAGCGGCTGCGTTCACCAGATTTCAAATAAATTTGTAGAGAAATATGAAAGGGTCGAGACGTACGAGGGGCGCGGGCGGGCAGTGGGTTGGAGGGTGCAGGGGGTCGAGAGGAGCAATAAAATGATTAGGTAAACAAAACGGAGGGCGCCGTGAGGGCAGAGGGCGCGGGTCGGTCGAGATTACCTACGTTTTAACGCGTGAAAGATTTCAAAGGCGGCCGGCCACTTCACAAATAATCCATCAACATCTCGTCGGCACTCGGTGACCGGCGGGAGGAGGGCGTAAATTCGATTCCGGCCCAGATTGGAGTGCATATTCAGCTAACAAGGTTTGCACGAGTGGCCCCGGAGCCAATATGACCCGCCTCACCTGCCATACAAACGCGAGGATACTTCACGTCTCTCACGTCAATGGCTCTACGACTACTTACCTTAATTTTCCTACTTTATAAAACGTTTACTGCTAATATTAAAAATACCTATCTATTGAGTTATAATCGATAAATTACAATTTTATACTAATTCAATTACACCTCCAAAAATTATAATTTATTTAATAGCTTAGAATTTGAAATCTTTACATAAATAATTATTAGCACGAAGTGAACTTATTATCCATCAAATATATAGAAATAATATAAAAGGACAAAAACAAAACGGATTTAGATTGTTCTTCCGTCCTGGCCGAGGCGACCACCTGCCACCTGCATTCATTCAGTTGATTTGAAGTTTTATTATAATCAATCACTTAAATTTCAATTAGAATAATAAATGTAAATATCATATTTCCCGCACAATGCTAACGGTATTTTATTTCGATTAAGTCGAGTTAACATATGTGCCCCAAGTTTTGGTAGCTAGTATGTAAAATATTATTGTTTAGAATCATTTACGTATCTACTAATCCTATATCTTATAAAACAAAGTCGCTTTTCGTGTCTGTCTGTTGTTTCTAACTCTTCTTCTTCTAAACCACCCAACGGATTTGGATGCGGTTTTCACCATTAGGTCGAGTATTTCTCAGGGAAGGTTTATATATAGTTTATTATTTGTACATTCTTATGTAAATTAACATAAATACGATAAATGTGTATAAAGTCCTACCCGCTGAGACACTTTGGCGCATGCGCTGCTTTAATGGTAAATACTACATGAAAAAAATGTACTGGAGTATTGTTCCTCTTAATAAGATCTACAAAAAAGTCCGCGATGGCATATTCGTATCTTTTAAGAATAACGTGTAGTGATCATATTTCTGTCTAAAAATAGTAATTTCAATATATTTTTTATTGTGAGGGATATTTTTCCATAATGGTATTAATCCTTATCCTTTAAAATACTTTATTAAATTTCTACGTTAAACGAAGATAAAATTTGCTTTTTAAACTATTTCGAAATTGCGAATAGTTTTAGAGAAAAACGCATTTAATTATTGACACATCACGCCGTTCACACATCAACTGTATCGACTCAAGTTTCACTTATCCCTTACTCTCAGCATATAAATAAGTATATTAGTTACGTTGGCCATTTAATGTAGATCAAAACTGTCTTTTACTGTTTTTCATTTTAATAAGTACTTTAGAAGTTGTTACAATATCAAAAAATCCTTGCTGCGAAACGGCTCGCCACTCGCCATGCGTCCGCCGCGCCCGCCTGCCTTACACGCATCGGTGGTTCAGTGGTAGAATGCTCGCCTGCCACGCGGGCGGCCCGGGTTCGATTCCCGGCCGATGCATTCTATTTAATTTTCCTCACAGGCAGCCACGTAGTGCTTGCTTTTCATCAGGGACAGAATACCCTCTTCAGCATTAACCACAAGCTCAAAAAAAAAACCCGCCTGCCTTTATAGCAACGAAGATTTAGATGCGTTTGCACGTATTGGATAATTGGAGTTGAATGTATTATTTCAGCGCGATATATTTGGTTTCATATTTTTTGTAGTAGTTATTAGTAGGTAGGTTTTTGTTTATAATTTCTTCCGTTTAAAAATAGTCATTTAACTATCTAAAAATAGTCATTTAAATATATTTTAATAAGTACTTGAAAAGATTAGTAGCACAGATTTAAAATTACGGTACCTACTAAAAAATCCTTGCTGTGTAAAACAATTGGAAAATCCTTATTGAAACTACGAAAATGCGGGTTGCATTAGGGTTTAATTAATTTTCACATTATATTAAGTGCTTTGCAAGCATACATTATATGAATAATCCAGTAGTAAAAGCGGGCGAAGCCGCAAGGGGGTCGCTAGTAAAGTATAATATGTAAATTATTACAAACACTGCTTTAAGTTAGATCAGGAGAAAAGTTTCCCATTGTATAAAGAAAAAAGGAAAAAATGTGGATCAATTATGATATAGGTATTTTTAAAAAATAAAAAGAAAATTACATATTTTAAATCAGCTTCATACAGTATTCTGCACACAGCAGGGTAGGCAGAGGGAACCTAGTGTTAAGACACTCCGTTCTTTACTTTCTGCTGAATTCTGGACGCATTGCGTGTTGAGTGGCAGAACTCAACGCCGCGCTTTGTTTCGACACCAGAGCGAAGAAATGGAATTATAAATTTAAACAAATATTTCATCTTTTCGAACTGGGATCGAATGCACAACCAGTCGGTTGAGAGTGTGACTGTATTATATACTTAACTAGCAGCCCGCTCGCGGTTTCACCCGCGTGAACTATGTTATTATTAATTTCTGTCTCCATGACTACGTCCTAGTGACGCCTCTGCAAAATTTGAGACTCCTAGCATTTGTAGTAACGAAGTTTCATACAAACTTTCGACCCCAAAAACAACCCCTTAAAAATCGAATATTGCAAATTCCCGTCTTAGCGAGCACCTACGTCCTATAAATAACTCCTATGCAAAATTTGAAATTCCTAGCACATGTAGTTTCTGAGGTTTCGTGATGAGTGAGTGGCCTTTCGATTTTATATATATAGATAGATATGACTGTAATACGGGATACAATTCTTAAAATTACATTTAGACCCGTCGATACGTAAGTATGAAGATATAAATAAATAAAACAATGAATATTACTGTATAAATTTGTAGTTGTAAAAATTTTTAGATTCAAGATAAAAATGAATATTTAATAATGCATAATTATGAATAGTTATAATAAATGTAGAGGCGGCGAGAGTGTGGGTCGGGCGCAGCGGACGGAACGGTGACAACAATATTACAATTAAACATTACAAGTTACACTGTCGCCAGATCTTATCCACCTGCAGGTAATTGTAGCTGGCATTATGCACATTTGCATCGCTCGCATGCGTAGCACTGCACTGCACTGCACTGCACTGGCACAACGTCGCCTCACGTCACTTGTAACGGTTTCCACTTGATGAATAAGTTAATCCGTTCGTATCACCGTGGTCCGTGCACACGAGCCAACCGCGTCGTAATTAATATGGAGCATATTTCTTCGAGAACAAATCGCGGCTGCTTCGCTATACGAGTATACCCGGTGATAAATCTATGTAGATTTATTTACGTAGTGCCATAACGTTAATATTGTTTTTTCTTGGCGATGTGCAATATGATATTATAACGGTGTAAATTCGAAAGAAATGAAGAAAAGATTGAATTTGAGACCAGAGTAAATGGAAAGATATTAGAACAAACGAATAAAGTGGTATGTTTGGGATGTATGTTGTAATAGAGATGAGAGACAGGAATTAGATGTGGAAAAGCGTACTGCTGCTTAACAGACTTAATGGTATCTTAGGCAGTTCTGGTAGCACTGCCTAAGGTACCATTAGGAAACGTGTGTATTACCTATAGAAGAAGAATGAACGGTAACTAACGCTCAAATCGCGCAGCTTTCGCGTAGTTAATTGCATTATTTTAATTTCAATATTTTAATATACGAAAATGTAGCGCATAGATGTTATCTGTGTAAGTCGTCGCTGTATGTAGAGTCTGCGATATAACTGTTAGATAAGCTATATCGAGGATCTATTTATTAGATGCAAACAAAGAAATCTGAATACGTATCTAAGACCGCACAATACCTAGTCTCTATCAAATAAACAGTCAGTGCGGCGAGTGGCGATGTTATCAGCAATATGACAAGTAATTTTATATTTCACCAGTACAATAGTTTCTTTTACACGCCATAAACGAATCGATTACTGCATAGACGCATCACAAATGAAATCTATAACGAAAAAAATGTCAGGTCGATGGTTCTGCCGCGGAGGTGTCGTCAGCGTGCACCAGCCGGCAAGAGCCACACTTTACCCTGCCATTAGTGTTCATTTGTATACTTCACTTGTCACGCTGCAATACGTGACGATACTACAACTTCTTTAATATTATAACTCAAGTTTGACGTGATGTTGAAGAACTCTACAACTTCTTCAACTTGTTGAACACATGGTCTAGCAAATTAAAAGCGCGTAGGATGGGTAAGACTCGGTTGACAGTTTGTTATGTTAGCCATTTTCTGAAATAAATTAAAATAGAAGCTTTGGGCCTCTACAGGTCTATGGTCAGGCAGTGACTGCCGGCGTGCAGAGGCGAAAAGAGAGGAGCGCGTAATCGAATCATGATCGTTAATCGCACGAAACGCAGTGCCGTGCGCGCTGCCCTGTGCGCGGTGCGCGGGCGACGACCGCCGATATTAATGGACGGGCGCACGCGCGGGGAGCGGTGCCGGCCGGTCACGAGCGCTCACGAATGCCCAGCATCCGAGATTTGAATACTAGATAATTAATATCGCTTTATTAGCGGTGGAAATATCGATTTATGAAGATATTATCCGCTTTGTGGTCGCCGCCCGCGCGGATGCCGCGTCAATCAACCGCCCGCCGGCGACGGACCTCGGCGCGCTGCCTGAACAATCATTTGCATTTCCTCTCTTATTCCTATAGTTGTGTTTACTTTGTGAATTCCTAAAATGGTAATCGGTGACGAGTATTTACCCGCTAGTGGCTAATATATACTGACAGTGACTCTACAGATGCAATGCAATGCAAATGCATTAGAGCGTTACGTCTCGCATGCAATTATTGCACCGTTTATCATCGCTGCAAATTGTATGCGCGAGTTTGATACAGATCTGTCGTTGACAGCGATATTATGAGTGTAAAATAGCCGCACACTGCGCAGGCGCAGGGCGCCGGTCGACCGCTACTAATATATTATTGTTTTTTTTATATTAATGGGTTTTATATTTAAGCCGTGTCTTGCATATTGCAGTATAGGGAGAGGAAACCTAGGTACCCAGTGACACTCTGTTCACCATTTTTGGCCTAATTCTTGAGGCATTGCGTTTTGACTAGTGGAACTCAACACCGCGCTTTGCCTTATATTTGCTATATATATTAGATCGAGTTAATGAAAATACCAACATACATAAGTAGCAAATAAAAAGAAAAGTTTTCAAATAAATACATAATAAAAATCTTAATATGTTTATTATGTATTTTTATTATAAAAATACAGTTACTCATTTATATTGTGAATATTTACATTGTTATATTTAAAGTAGGCGCGAGTTACATACGCCAGTACCTACTATATTTGTATAAACAAAAACTATTTGAATAGATCTCTCCGCCGCCGTCTCGACAAGCCTGCGTCAAGTTAATCTCATACACTCGGTAACGGTACTCTCTCGTTTTGCATTACTTTAATTAAATTAACGCCTACTTAATATGAAACAGCTTGTTACATGTTTAAAAGAAAAATATACTTTGAAATTTTGACATTCGCTGACGTTAATAGGTAGTTTTCAAACAATACACACAATTGAATTGAATATTCGTTTGTAAATTGTTTTTATTTAAATTTCCATCTGTAAGTTGCATAATATTTACTCATTAGATGAAATTTTTATTACTTTTTAGTTGTATTAATTACGACTAACGTGGTTTAGGTATCGGTTAGGTATATCTTAAATGATTATACAGTTCGTTCTTGATTTAAAGTTAAAATCTACAAGTAATTAGTTGTTCTATTGATATCTATATATATTGGTAAGCAACCACAAGTCGGGCGGGAGTGGGCGCTCGGTCTCTGCTCGCGTTTAGACAAAGAGGTGCCGTCAGTTCATTTATTATCTTCGGCATCGTTGATAGCACTCTGCATACTATACCACAAAAAATACAAACATTCCTCGTTTCTCACCAGCGTGAAGTAGATTATAGATATTAGTATTATTGCTATAGACATGTACTTCGTTATATTTTATACGTATGCATAGTTCGCGTTCCTTTGATTCCGATCTGATTTGCAAGTCTGCACGAAAATAGCTCATTACGTTTAAATTATTTATTTTAATGTAAAATATTTCAATGTCAAGTTTTTGTCTAGTAGGGTAATTAGGAAATATTATTTTTAGTACAAAAAAACCACGGGACGCAACGAAACATTAATTATGGAAATGTTGTACATAGACATTAAAAATAATATGGGAGAACAGAGTGTCCTATCACTAGGTTCCCTCAGCCTACCCTGCTGTGTGCGTGATACAACGTAAAGCTTTTCAAAGATTTACAAAGAATACGTAAGTTACAATTGTTTTCTAGTAGAATCAAATAGATAATGAATTGTTTTTGTAAGTTTTAAATTAATTATAATATTCTATGAACGAAGAATAATACTAATAATATAATGAGGAACTTATTAGAATCAAAATCGGTAATAGATCAAATAAGACATCTATAGCTGTGTATAGCGTCAGTTTCCTATTGTCTTCTATGCAGCAGCTAAGCCTACATTCCAATTAGATCGTATTATGTAATCACTAAAAGGAGCGCATACATTCAAATGAAACAGAATAAGTTATGCACAATGACCCGACAGCGGTGGCAGCAGCGCGGGTGTTTGTTTGTTTGTTTATCCAGTCACTACCTTTAATTAGCGACGAAGCTGATGGCTGATGATCAGAGGCGACGGCTGGCCACAGACCATAATGCTGTTATTACACATTTATGAATATATACGAGTACAAATAAGATTTAGAGATAATGAGTTGAGGGTTACACAAGCTGTAATACTTATTAAGGCTTCGTTAGTAAATTCATTGCTATTATAATAGTTGAGGCCAGTTGTGGCGCAGGGTACAAGTGTGAGAGAGTTAATAAGATAGGTTATGGGTTCGATTTTCATTTAAGAAAATGAAATTTTTAATATTTTTATCTGGCAACGTGGCAAAGCGTGGCGTTGAGTTTTGCTAGTTAACACGCAATGCCTCCAGGATTTGGTGAATCCTCTGCCTACCTTGGACGAACACGGAATACAGCGTGCATAACATACGTCGAATAGATTGACAAAGTATTTGTCAAATCGTATAAGAAAAATATATCATGGAATATCAACGCATACCAACTAGAAAAATAAATAAATGATCATTAGTATTAAACTCTAAGAAATTAAAACAAATGAGAACATAGTAGGTAGCTAACTAATGAAGTGACGAGGATGCACGAAGTCGGCGATGGGAGACAAAAGGCAGCGGCGAATAATTTTCATCAGAGGATGAGATATAGAGTGCGTGAGAGAGCGCGCTACGGGGGGCCGTCGCCACCTCCTGCCTCACCTGGCTGACCAGCCTGGCCTTCCAGACTGACGGACTAACATACCTCCTGTATCTATCTTAAATAGTAAGTAAATAAATAGTATACTGTAAAAAATACTGTTTTTAATGAAATTTCGACCATCTTACGACGAAAAAGTTAAGATAAAAGAGAAACTATCACAAAAATATTTGAATACCATAATAAAATATTCACAAAAAGCTTTAAAACTTAAAAAAAAACAAACGGTAGCGCTCATCTACGTGTTCCCGAGAGCCCACTATATGTTTACAAAGACGCGTTAACAACGGGAAGCACACGCACATCATTATGTGAACATAATATTATTCGGTAGCGACGGTAATATCCGCTCCACCGTACTGACAGTGACTCTCCGCCGTGGGACCTTTGCTTCTCATCACTAAAAATTAACCAACATTTGTTTTTACACCTATGGTTGAAAGTTGGGTAATTGGTTCAAATCACGGCATACACGCTTGGAAGGTCGAGCCTAGTATGAGAGTAGTATTTAAATGACTTTATGATTGCATCGCGGATTCCGTGATGCATTAATTAGGCGGTACAGACCGCCCGCGGCCGGCCGGCCTCACGCACTAGTATGGACGCTATATTTTTTTATTAATTATTCAATATTTATATTTATATATTAACATTGTAATCAAATTAATTTGTTGTCTTTGCAGCCTGGCTGCAATGCCTAGGTGGGCTATGATTGCAAATTAATGCATGGTTATTATTTTTAATATTATATTAACAATAATAATGGTTTATGTAGTATTAGTAATTTAAAATTTACTTTAGCTTTTCATAAAAAATATATTATGTTCTATAAAAAGTCACTATTAAGATAGAGTACTTACTTACATACATAAAGAAAAAATAGGAAACAAGAATTATTATTTTATTATAATATAATTATATTTTAAAATTAATTTTCATAATTCATTCTTGGCTCTAAGTTATTGTAACTAAACAGTTATATTGTGTTAAATTGTAGTTGAATGATGAAAATTGATACAATTTTATCGATATTGACACGTTCTCGTATACGTGGGTACATACGAGTGTGTCGACGGTGCCTCACGTCTCTACTACAGCAGTAGTCGGTAGTCGGGAGGTGATTGCTTCCAGCTTCCTACGTTCCCACGGAATATTAAATCTCATGACGTACAAATAGCGGCCGCGGCGCCGGCCACCGCGACACTAGCACCGCCACGGTGTTTCAAATGACCGCGTAGCGTCCCGCGTCGTCACGCGGCGGCCTGTTTGAACCTCAATCCCACTTGATTTTCCTCTTAAGGATAATTGACTGGTCGACTACGACGGCCACTCACTCCGCTCGGAACGTTCGGTTTCGATGCAATTTTCTCGTAATTTATTATATGATTTGTAATATCGGTTAATTGAATGAGTTACCAGGGTAGGTGCCGGTAGGTTTTACGAGTGAATCTGTTTTTTTTTCTAGTTTTTAAACATTATTATGTACTATAACACGATTATTTATACGAAGAATATAAATAAACAATGTTACACCGCTTTAAAAATTGCAATTCAATTTTCAAGTTCATTTAAAGGATTCCTCCTAAAACGACAACGATCAAAATGTTGTCATACAAATTTGTTGTGTACTTGAAGAGTTGAAAGTGAAATCGTGTGTCAAATGCTGGCATGTGGCATAAAAATAGGTAGTTGATTGGGTTTTTACGGTTGGATTGACGGGACCGCTAGGAATCCGGCGCGGGGGGCCGGGGGGAGGCAGAGGGGCCACAAAGACCCCAATTTAAAATTCAGATAAGCGGAATAAACGTTCGCCCCGGAATGCGAAGAGGACTTCTATCTCCGCCGTCCACTATCGCGGAGACCAGCGATGGTGCAGCCACCGATCGACCGACCGACACGGCAAATGTAGCAGAAAACCTCATATAGTTATTGGTACATGTATCTGAAATCCAATAAGATACAGTCTTTTCATAAGCGAACAAAGAATTAATGTACGTTTTACGAAATATCTATATATTATGTATTTTGGAGTATATTTAGTTAAAAAATTTTAGACTACAATAAAGTTATTAAATTAATAATGATAATTTTCTTACTCTAGTTGCAATGAGTGTAAAAAACTATTTCTTAGTCAGAAAAACTCAAAGCTCTATGCCGCTCATATGATAAAAATCTATATGCATATTACCTAATGGTGTGTTATACAGTGTATGGTGTAATTATTACATTACAGACATTTACACGTACATTCCTAGACGTATTTGATAAAAAAATATTTATATATATGAATGGGTTATACCTTTTGAAAATGTAATACAGTAGTAACCAAATATTAGATAAATATAATAAGTAGGTAATAACTGCAAATGAGTTTATAACAAGTATAGAACAGCGTCGCAGGTTTGCACCAATCAGGGGCTTGCGCCCGCGCATTCTAACGGTCCGCCGACGCACACTGAATGGCGATGAGTGAATAACATCGTATATTATAGATATATGTCCACTTATTTATATTCATATGTTCGTTTAGATTTATATTCTTATTAGGTTTAGCTTATTAGTAGTGTAAATGTCTGTGTGTGTATATAAAAGAAACCTTAATGTACCTATTTTAGTTAAATAACTTTGTTAATATATAAATTTTAGTTTTTAGTAAGTAAGTTGTATATATAAATGTATGTTCGTATAGGTAATTCAAAGTGAATTAGAAGTAAACAGATATCGGTTCCGCATCGAGCAGGAGTCGTGGCTATCGTGCATCACATTACACGCCCGATTAGTCTACTGGGAGTCTGTATGGTTTTGTAAAGAAATGTAACTAGCTCTTCCTTAAGGTTTCAAATAAAAATTGGACATATAAAAGATTACAAGCAAATTAAATTGGATTTTGACAATTTCAATTACAGTCAATATGGGTAACTTTGACAGACACGAGCGGTTTTAAAACAAAGTGTATAAAACACCCATTCACAAAAACCTTTTAATATACATCAGTATAGAAGAAAATTTTAAAGAACCATTAATCGAAAGATTTTAGTATTCCATAATTCTAATTTTATTAATCTAGGTAACATTGGTTCTGTGGCTAGAACGTTTCATATTGGTTTTCTATATATTTTTAACCGCATCAAAAAGTACTTAAAAATACGTTTATTAGATTTTCTTAGACAAATTAAAAAGAAAACAAGCGAAAATAATTTAAGCAAACAAAATTATTATTAGAACTTGAGCTTTGTTAGACTTTGACTTAATGGTCGATTCACAAATATATTCTATGGGTTCTGGTTAAAAAAAACAGGATAAGATGATTACAAATAAGTAGGCTGCACGCACTTCCTAACAGTAAGATCTGTTCTTCACACGTCAAGCTCCGCTGCAGAATGTAATAAAGCAACTTTGTCACCGAGCTTTACATTTTACTACCTAACGCTACTAATGTATCATATTTTTTTACACTTTTATGCTGTATTCCGCAAGCAGGGGAGGCAGAGGCACCCTAGTGTTAAAACACTCCGCTCCTCACTTTCAGACGAATTCTGAAGGCATTGTGCTGCGATGAGTGACGGAACCCAACGCCACGCTTTGCCTCGACACAAGAACGTTAACAGTCACACACTTATGGTGCAGGGGGCACCTGACAGCTAACCAAGACTGGCCTGAAAAATCAAACTATTGTAATTTAAATATAATTATGCACATTTGGTCGAATAGCTATATTATCAAATTAAAATAAAGAACCATCAACCAATTAGATTTTTTTAATACTAATATCTTCTAAATTTCTAGTAAGAAGTTTTTTCCCAATATGAGACCAGTGCGAGGTGGCGCAGGGACATGAGCGCTGACTTTAAACGCGACAGGTTGTGGCTTCATTTTCCAATAAAGGAAATTAAATATTTAACATTTTACTTTGTTCGCTCTGGTGTCTAGACAAAGTGGAGAAAGAAGGCTCCCTCTGCCTACTGTTAAATGCGGGATACAGCGTGAAGCTAAAAAAAAATTTCCCAAATGTTCGTTTTCCGCTTTACCAAAATATACGTAAGCGTGATAGAAGTTACTGCCAGCGTGATAAGCGGGACTACGAGATACAACATAAACAAAAGCATTAAATATATTCAAACGCGGCGCTCTCGTTACAGCGCTAGAGTTAATTGAAAACGGCGAGCTCATTATAATATTTGGGCAATTACTCATTGTAATTATCAGTTGGTGTTCTACACTCACATGCTTACATACATACGTCTCACGTCTACTAATTATAATTAGATATGCTTGAGATTGAAACCTTCACACGAGTAAAAAATTTGACAAAAATCTATATATTAAAAATATTTTTTTTCTGGGCTGTTGCTCGTTGCGCAATAGCACAAAAGTCTAAAACTGTAAACGTAACGGTTGTGAATTCTATTCCCACTCGGGGGAATTATATTTTTGTATTTCTTAGCACTGACACATAAAAAAATATAAATTTAACAGCCTCGGAAATTTTATCGTCGAACTAAACGTTTCTGGATAAATGAATGTAAACGACAAAACCCTATAGGACTAACAAACCCAGCTGTTACTATAATTGATGAATACTTCTATTCCAATTTAGGCGAAAGTACCAAAAAAACGAGGATTTACAAGTGACAGATGACCATTAATTAAAATAATAAATCGTGAATAAGACAAGCCCGAGGTAGTCGATAGAGGAATAAATTAAAACAATTAAATTAAAAATATAAAATTCACTGAAACTAAAATAACGAGAAAAAAAAATCTAATGAGAACGAGAAAAAAACTCAAAATTCTCATTTAATTTTGTTTAAGGGTGCTTTTTGCTAAATATTGACACCTACTTATAAGACTTTAGTATCGTCTATTGTAGATATACGAATATTACGTAAATACTCCATTTGTTAGTCGGCGGGTGAAGCATAATGTAATTTTCAAGCAAAGAAAAAACCATAGAAGGTTAAAGTGATGTGAAGGCGGAAGGGACGCGAATTGAAAACCAATTCGGAAGATCTTAAAACGCTTCGCCGTACCCCCTCGGTCCTCTCCAGAGGGAGGCAGATACATCAGGCACTTACTTACTATGAACAGCTTTTAATTTTTTTTTGTGCGATCCGTTTACTTTTTATCGTAAGGTTGCTAGCAATTTACAAGGCCTTGTTATTCATCGTGGACGGGGAGCTATTACTGTATATCAACGGTGGAGTTAATAATCACCTTCACGCTGTATCCCGCATACAGCAGGGTAAGGCAGAGGGAACCTAGTGTTAAGACACTCCGTTCCCCATTTTCTACCCAATTCTGGAGGGCATTGTGTGTTCAATGGCAGAACTCAACGCCCTGCTTTTGCCTTGAAACCAGAGCGAAAAACTGAAAATATGAATGGCAATAAATATTTAATTTCCTCGAGCGGGGATCGAACTCACAACCAGTCGCGCCATTACGCCACGACTGGCCTCATCGACAGAGGAGTTCATTTATCAACCGCCGACAATGCGATTACGCGATACGAATCGACTTTATATATGAATATTATAAAAAGTATTATCTGGGTACATCTGTTTCGCGTCGTACGCTTTAAACTTAATTGAGGCATCATGCTAGAACAAGTAGAATATTAGACACGTACAATATTTAAAATTAAATGTATGTAAATGACGGCAGTGAATCATATGAGACCCGGCAACAATTATCTATTCAAATTTGCGTCGTAAATTTTATTAATCACTACTATAAAGTAATAACGAAATATCAAGAGCGTCTCGCTGTGCTGGGTGGTGAGTGCTGGGTGATGTGAGAGGACGATCTGCTACAGTTAGCGGACAGCTGGTAAATAATACTTACGTAACGAGGGTACCAGCAGCAAGGAGAGGTCTAGGATATATTGTAATTTATGTTGTAGCTTAAATTAGCTGAGGTCGTCGTCACGCAGGATCACAAGCGTGTGGCTGCAACGCGACGATAATGGACCCGATTCCCACTCAGAGGAATTAATTATTATTTATTCATATTTTCATTTCTTCACTTCAAGCATGCATATGATTGCATGCACGAGAGAAGCGCGTTCATTTTCACAGTCGACGTATTCAAAACACCCGAGTTCTGGATATGGAAATAACTGGACCGTCTAAGCGATCGTTTACATACTTATATGTATGTATGAGCACGGTACCCTACCGTGGCAAGTGTTTGCACACACTACACTCTACACTATGCTTTTATACTAATAGCAAATTATTCTTTATCTGGAAGTACCTCTGTAATTTTTAATTTATAACATAAGTACATTGAATGATATTTCATATTTCTGAATAAAAAATGTGCTAATTTTCAACACTTAGGTCATTATATATATCTGTCTAGACTTTAGTAGTTTTTATGCAACATAAATGCAAATATAGTTTAAATTAAATATATTTACCATATCCATAATCAGAAATTATAACATCGCGTGCGAATTTAAGAAAAAACACAACAAATGTGAGGCTCAGTTTACTTTTTATTTAGCTCAATTATTATTCAAGAGCAAAAAATGTTTTAGGAATGTGATTTATAAGAGGCGTCTAATGATTTAAGTTTATTTAAATTTATAATTATATATATGCGCTTATAAATTAGGAAACTTAATTGTATTACAAATTAAAATATTCATTTTATACGTATAGCATACATACATACATAAGTTTAATTACCGTGCGCCGCACACTGTAGAGCGCGCCGGTGACGAGACCGAGAAATTTGACAACAACTAAAACTATCATAATAAATGTAATTTATTTTATGTTACGTTCGGCTACTTTAATTTATCTTTTGTTCGTTAAAAAAATATAGTGTTCTTACGTTATAAACAATACACTAACTCTGGTATTATATGACAGTTGAGACGTTAATTATTTTATAATTAACACCGGAAGTTTCTGAATGCACCCGCCTAGACTGTAGGTTCAATTTCGATTCAGGATAATGTTAGTTAAAGAAGAATATCACTAAAATACATGATAAGTAGAGCGACTTGTCTATGACTTGTCAATGTCAGATTCACTCCACACCGCGTAGTGTTAAAGATACAAGAAGATGAAAATTGATTTGACAGTAATTTACATAGCAGACGACCAACTGAAACCATATACGAAATATTAAAAATAATACATTTCAATACGATGGCTACAATTTGTCGAAACTTACTTTATTCACAATTTAGTTGTAAAAGTTAACCGTATTACTTCAAAAGTCGTCAGTGCAATTTGCAATTTAGTGCATTGTTTTAAACAGCAGTTTTCACTCAATTTACACCGCGAGGGAGCGAGTGTGAGTGCGAGCGCGAGTGCACAACGAGGGTCATTAACGAGCGGGGAAGTTGCAAATTGTTCGGAGCACGCACGTCTCCCACTCGTCTCTAACATGCGTTTGTAATCCAGCGTTCATACGAATTTATAGTACTCTCTCTGTTTTTTTATGAGAAAAAAGTAAATCTATTTAGTCAGTACCGTTAATTTTTTTTGATGAACCTTTTATAATATCATTCTTATCTATCCTTAACTAAATCAGTTACAATTTCAGATTTGTAATCTTTTTTAATAGTACCGGCAGGTACGTAAGCTTAAATAAGTGAAAAGCTTTAAAGTGTTGAACTTGTTGAATTTTGAAGCTTGAATGTTGAATTAATTGTTCATTGCAATAGTGTCAACGGAGTGCCTCATCACTAGATTCTCTTGGTAGAGTCAGAGGCCACGTGTGTAGAGATAACATCACAATATTCGCGAGTACCGGTTGAATCCCAGCGTTTGGGCGACCTTGACCCCGCGGCCGCAGGTGCGGGGCGGCGCGAGGCGGGCAGGTGATGCGCACGCGCAGGCAAATATCAACAAATGTCACTCACCCAACATACATTGAAGTCTATTCCGTTATTCCAAGTTATTTACGGTGAATTCATTAATATAATTATGCAATTGAGTAGTACGAGTGAGTGTAGGTTACGAGGGTGGTTAGTTAGGTATAAAAATAAATAAATAATATCTTTGGATAATATTTTGATTCGCTAATTAATGCGCATAAGCATGTTGACCGGTTCTTTCAGATTCGGAAAGTTACCTCAAGCAAACCTAAGGAAACGGTCGAATAAAAATATAGATATTATTTAAATATAACAAGTGAGGTAGTAGGTAGTAGGTAGCAGGTAGCAACGGAGTGGGCACGTAGAGAGCAGGCGTGGGATTTGAGGATGCAAGTGGCGCACGTATTCTAATAGAGCATTACCGGCGGCACCCAATCTCGCTAACGACCGCGCCGCCCGCGCCCTGTAATATTGCCTTATGAGATGCACGCTTGCATCACATTGTAATGTTCCGAATTATTCCACATAGCTCATTACGGCGCGCCGATATTGTGAAACTCGACGGAATTGGCCGACTTGATCGAATAATACATATTCAATAAGTGAATTACGTTATGCAATATTATTATCGACGCATTGACGACCGTTCATTATAATAAACGGTTTAAATAATACCACCGCGTATATATGGCCTCTACGGGCTCGCGTGATCAGCTTCATCGTGTATCCCGCACACAACAAAGGGGTATGCAGAGGGAACCTAATGTTAACACTCTGTTCGCCGAATTCTGGGGGCAGTGCATGTTGAGTGGTGGAATTCAATGCTGGGCTTTGCCTCGACACCAGAGTGAAGAAATGAAGTTATTGAATATTTAATTTCCTCGAGTGGGAATCGAACCAATAACCATTCGCGTTACATTCTTGTGCCCTTACACCACGATTGAACTCGATGTATATTTATTACTTTAGAGTAATATGTAATAATATTAGCAAATTGAAGATTGTTTAACAATACTAATTTAGTTCAGTGTAAACACAAGCACAATTAGATAAGAGGCAGTTACTAGTATGTAATCGTTCCGTTAAAGGCCGCATCGCATCGACCGCGACGTCGGGTCGCGTTGCATGCGGCGCTGTTATTTAATGAATGCGAGCGTGTAGCGGGACCCCAACGTTCGTCGCAGGTGCCCAACGGGACTCGCAAAGGTCACCCCGAGCGTGCATATGTTACCCTGATGAACTACTCCCTCCCCACTCTCGGACTCTCGGACTCCGTTAGGGAAGTAAATGGCCTCGCGAAGTATTTGCGACCCTTAGTGATCGTTGTCACTTAAGTACCCTTTATGCCGCTCGTGTCCACGCATATATATATTTATATATAAGTATGTACATACATGCGTGGACGAGTGTGGCGCACTAAAATCTAATGCATGTTAAATTGTTAAATTTTCAAACTTGAAAGGGTCGCTTTCAAGGCCGTAGGAATAGAGGAGGTCGGGTGGTGCGTGCCCACCCCAGAATAGTCTAGTAAAATTAGCTCCGAAAAATAAAAAAAGCGTCCACACAAACATATAAGTCCAAGACTAAAGTCTAGGCAACCAGAAAATATCTGTAGATACACCCATCATCGCAGTATTCAAAAACTTAAAACGTATTTTTCCCAATATAGATACAATACAATTTACGATCTAGTACGTATTCGTACAACAGTTATTCATAAACAATTAAACGACTGCTATGTAATAAAAGTAAACTGAGGAAAAAATAGATATTCAAATGTGCTTTCTTCCATTGTCCGCGGAGAGCGAGGACCGTTGGTTCCGGCCGGGGTTGTGCAATTTTATCTTTTTCACTGTTTTACTTTTGTTGTTTTAAAAAGTTAAGAGCGGTAGAGCAATAAATTAGAAAGTCACGCGTCATTCGTTTCACGTCTCAATTCGAATATTTTTTTGTCAGGATCGCTTTCTTCTATACAAAACTGGTAATTACTTTTAAAACATCCTTTGTTGAAATATACTTTAAAAATATAATCTAATGGCTCCGTTAAGTAAGCATTATATCCGTTAAATATTCGGGTGACGGTCGATTTGTTAGCGTATCCTAAAAAACAATAATAAAAAGAGCAAATTTTTGTTACTACGAAGACCATAATAAAAATTTCACTTGTTGAGGGTGCGCGGAGTGAACCAACGCTTAGACAATTGTGAGGAATCGACACGTGTGCTACGAGACCATCGCGTCGCCTCTATTACTACACTAACTAACAGGGATTATAGGTTTACAATAAATTGGATAGACGCCATCGTAGCGCAGTGGAGCATTGCCTGACTATACACGATAGTTGTAGATTCGAGTAACATTTGAAGAATGTCTGTCTGTTCTAATGCACTAACTATAAATATAGGGCCAAAATAAATACAAACTATTTATAATGTCTTAAACATAGATAAATATATATTTCTCATAAAAATAACTATAAGGCAACTTCAGTTATTATTTTTTGCATAAAATTTACATTATTAAAGAAATTAAACGTAAATAATTAATTAATTAATTAAAACCAAGTGAAAAAAATCAAAGCAGTTCTTTTAATATTAAGCCTAATAGCCTATAGGCAAAATAAGATAATAAATCAAACACTCACGCAAGTCCATACGATGACGAGGTGCGCGTGCGCAGGTCCGGGCGCCGCGCTACTGAAACCCTCCCCAAGTGTTACAGCACTATTCACCCTCACACAAAAACTGAAATGTCAATAGGGGACCGACTAACGGGACTCTCGTGTCCGACACAATTATCTTATATGGATAAAAAGGTCAAGCTCTTTAATTATAGAATCGATTGATAACGTTTATTACTTTCAAGAAAATATCTATAACTGCGGTATTTTTATTATTTTTTTATTTCCCTCGTATTACAATTCATTATATGTTTTTAGGGTTCCTCAAAGGTCCTTCTTAGGGTGGGTACTTTTACGTGGATGTAAAGTTACGAAATTTGGCAAGATGTGAGAATTTGCAGGACAAATACAGGATAACCTACAATACCGAAATTGGTACCCACGGTGGGCGAGTCCATCTGGCACTTGACCGTTTTTTTTTTATTTTTACATATCGATGAATGTAAAGATAGAAGAAAAGAACCTTATTGATGACTTAGATCTCTGCTTTTCACCTATTTTGAAAAGTACAACAAAAAGAAGATAAATTAGATCTGGGGAAGGTTTTCATTCAGATTATGATTATTTTACGAACTAACTTTTCTCCGAGTGTGATTTGAACATCATAAAATGCCATAACAAATTTATTGTGACAACAACTACTATGGCATTATATTTTTTATTACATCAATTGAAAAACAAAAAATACTATGTGTAGTTTATGAGGAACAAAACATATATAAAATTGTTACATTTTATAAATTTAAGTAAATACTTAAGGTATTGAATTCTTAAAAAAATATTATAATTCTATTCTGGATTTGAAGATCACTTTTAAAATATCGGTTTACATTTATGTGGTTCTACAAAAAATATCCAAAACGAAAAAGGCTTTTGTAACAGTCGAATAAAATATTTTAACTTCACTTAAAAACGTTTCAAATATATAATAGCTCAGTACAGTGAGAGCGCAAATTTTATAAATAAGCAGAAATAATTTAGTGACACCTATTTTAGATATAAAAACTATTTACTTTTAGTTTTTTACCTTAGTTTTTTCAACAATTTTAAACGTTTTATTAAGGTATCTATAAAAAATATTTTATTATTTAATATTTTTACCAAAAATCGCAACAAAGAGCGACCAAAATTATATCGATTTTGAGATAGAATCATGATATCTTCCAGTTATATAATTTAATATATTAAAATCAACTCGTGGTACGTTTCGTGACTCGACCGCAAGAAAATGATATCATTAAGATTTAGTTTTTGTTTCCGGTAGAATATGACCTACAATTATTATTTGCAATAAGATACCAATGTAAATTGCCCACGCTCAATGTCCCCTACACCATTTTTCTCCATTCCATTGCCAGAGTTATTGCAATTAATACATTTTGGAAGGAAATAGGTATATAACCTACATATCTACATATTTATAAAGTATTTAGAGGCAAAACAATATACTAGTATATTAGTAGTATACTTGTATACAACAACGAGGCTCTGCGAAAGTGCGTGCTGTTATTTTCTCCAACTGTTCTGCCCATTTGCGTACGCACTGAACTATTAATTATGCAAATAATGTAAAACTCTAGAATCGCTGTCAATTAACTTTTCTCAGGAAGCGTAATTATATTAGCGTAAGTTTTATAAATACGGGGTCTCTCAGTGTGGTTATGTTTTTACATAAACGGTAAGTAATGTGCTAGAGTTCTCATCACCTGCATTGTATTGGTAGCCCGCGTGCGACCATCCTGCCCGCGCTCCTACTTGCTTCACTTATTGTCGGTTTGTATAACCAACGTGCAGAGTGCATTTTTTCTATTTTAAATTGCGATATTAGACAAATGTCTTCGAAAGAATTTATGAGATTATAAAAAATATTATTTATTTCCTTCCAGCTTCAAATAAATTCAAACGTGAAGAAAGAGAAAAAATTTTGCAAAAATGCCACAAAATTTTACCTGTGAATAAATTACTGACCAATCTGTTAAGGAAGCATCGACAAAGGCGACGGAACAATGTACCGGCGAGCACTTCTAAAGGGTCTCATGATTGATTTTCGGATTCCGAAACGATAACAAAAAACATCGGCAAAAAATTGTGCGTTTAACGTATGCAAATGGTTATATTATCTCCCTTATGCGATAAAATACCTTATTCTGTGCTAGACATCGGTGACTATCGCGAAGACGTGGTGACCACACGTTAGGTACACATAGAAGGTTGCAGCTTCTGAGCCCGCATTTATAATAAATTCTAAGAAAAAAAATACGAATTTCTAGAATAGATAATTCTTACGCCAAAAACCATATGCTTAATATGAATTTGAGGCGTAAGATATATTCTTATCTTATCATTTAAATTATTTGTTCACTGAAATTTTAAATAACAATGCTTGTAATTGGGCAACCTGTAGCTACTTTATTATTTTGTACTAAAAGTGAACTAATTAGCGAAGGCTGCATACCGAGGTGTGTTATTTTATTTAAGATGTTATATTTAACTAATTAAAATATGCTCTATGTATTTTTTGTTAGCAAACAGCGAGTGCCGCTCGAGACGCTCATTATAGCTTTATTTCGCCGCTGATTACCATAATAGATTGTTGTATACGAGTATATGTAGACTGTATCATCAAGATAAGGCTGACACGGAACCTTTAAAATAGGACTAAACGGAAACAACCACATGGTTGCTTGGTACATGTGTATGGAAATACAAAATAAAAAATAAATAAATAGCAAGAAGTCATGTTGTTTACTCTATGGACTTCCTTGTGTAACTTTGAAAGGTTAATAGGAGAAATTACATATCAGCGTTAATTGCAGGAGGCCAGCGCCATGATAATAACACACCCCGGCCCGAGGCCTAGGGACGGCACAAAGGCGACTAGAACCATCGCGAGCACAATGCGCACATTAATATCGCGACCCGACGCCTCCACGCCGACTCGCAATAAATCTTCAAAAAAATACGTATTCACGTGTACGAGGCAACAAAAACTAATGGATATGGAAGAAATATGCAAGCCGTGCTGATTGTTCGGCGCCCAGCGAAGGTGAGCTAGAAAAAACTGGCAGATGCGCGTGCGCAGGTAGCGGCGACGCATGCAAATGCGTCCGCTTTCTAGCGCTCCCGTTCTAGTGCCTTTCATTTCTTGGCACTTTGCATACACGTATGGCCTACCGTTATAGGTTCTGCAGAAATCTGCACAAAAACTGTTTACGCTACCGGTTGTTGGAGAAAATTTGTGACGTTAATATTATTAAACTTTACTTGTACATGACTCCACGCCTATAGATAATAACTGACGTTTAACAAATAGTATTAAATAACAAAATCACAGTTTCCTTTTAGTATAAACTTATTGTTGTCTTTTAATTTAAATAAAAAAAATTAAATATATTTTGAGCAAATAATGATTTTATGCGCATTTAGGCTTTAAATTTTGGAATGTTATTTAGACTTTGTCATTACAGTGTATATGAGGAGGGTATCAAGATCATTGACATGCGGGTCCCGAAGTGGCGAGTGCTGAGTCAGCGGGCGCGCGCGGTGGTCGCCGGCTCGCTGCACGCTGCCGTGACATCGCCCAGCCGTGCGGAACTAAAACTACTTTCCTGCTTTTTCCACTCGCCTTGTTTTGAATTTGTATTAATTGCGTAATAAGCTAATAAAATTTAAGTGACAATTTGTTATACCAAAAAAATAATTAGATTTTTTTTATAGAATAAACTCCGTTCAAAGCAGTTTTACCAAATATAAAATGGAGAAATTCTTGTTGACTATTATTTTAAATGAATTGAATCGTTCTAAATTTAAGCTATACCTAATATGATTGAAGTACGTTATTCGCGTTATGCCTATAACTTGTAATAAATTTACAAAAAAATCGAAATGAGATACAGAATTAAATCACTACGAACACTCACTAGTGAGAAATCCGGTGATGACATTTAAATTCGAAATGTTTAAATATATTTTTGGATGCGACAAAGTATTTAACGATCGGGTACTTCAGTGTTATGATGTTTTTGAGCGGTAAGTCGTGTATTCTATATTTGGTCTGTGAGATTTGGGAGGACTCGTCCCGCCGCGCCGCGCCGGGCTCCACCGTGGGAGCACTTTTTGTTGGTAAATCTTTAAATGTTTCTTTTAATTCAGCAACACTGGATCGTTTAAACTACACATATTCTAAATTACTTTAGTATAAGGTAGATTAGTTGGTAATAAATAATAATAACCATAAATTGTACAATAGAATGATACAAGAAACCAATTTCGAATACTACGGATCCGCTTAGCACTCGAGGCTGTGCGTCTCGCGGCGTGTGACCGATGAACATCCGCGCCGAGGTTTTTCGGGGCAGCGATTTGAATACGGTCGCAGCGTGGCATGAGGCAGCGTGGAGCGGCGTGGGCCCTCACAATGACCATGAATTCCGTGAAGCACGCGCATGACAAAAAGTGCGGCGAGCTCTCGCGCCCCTTCCCCTCACGCCGCACACCTCCCGACACCTCTCATGACCCTCTCGACTCCCCCCCCGGCGCCTTCCTTTTCCCGATCTTCCATTCATCCCGTAATTAACGCAAGCAAAAAGCACGGCTAGATGAAAATTAGTAACGTCTCAGTGTCGCTGCGAACTAACAAAAAGATCAGCTGTGAATTTATATTAATTTAATGATGTGGTCGTTTTGTCTGCGCGCAGCACTCGACTCCGTCGCTGGTCGTAATTAATCGAGCGGAATCGTGCTCCGTCCGTCCGTCCCGGCCGCGTCTCTGGGGCAGAGGAAGGTTTTTTGCCGCCGCCGTAACGGTGCTAAATAATTTGATTAGATTTCGAAGCGTTCCTTTTGAGTTAAACGTACAATTTGAATCATAAACTACTTTCAATTGTGCCGAGGACGGCTGTCGGCGTTAGACCCAGTTGTCACTGCTAATTAAATTTGACGCAGCATCGTCACAACGTAGAAGTCACACCATTGAATGAAGGTGGACGGTGGACGGGAAGCGAGGTGAGCTCGACGGTGGCAGTCGGCACGCACAAAAAAATAATAAGATAATTTGCGTACGCGGTACCACGGCGCGGGCGTCGTTATATTGTAATGAGAAGTGAAGTATTATGAGTTATAAGTACTTACCGTTAAGGTCGAGCACCATCTGTGTGTTGAAAAACCCGCTGACGTCACCGCGCCCCGACACTGTAACAACATTACAACATATTAGAGGCATATCATTGTCAATGACAGTACGGCTACCACGGCCCAGCCACCACGCCGGATACCACCACGCTACTTACGGCACTTTTATATTTAAATTTTAATCTAGCTATTATATTGATGTATCACATTTTATACCTATTTATATGAGTTAACGTTTGAAAATTAGTAAAATATATGAAAATATTAGCTAAAAACACGCAAAAGGTCTTACATCTGTACTGTGTAAGTGCGTGTATATGAAATACAAATAGCAAAATATAATGAACAATGTAAATGGCGGTTCGAGGCTGAGTGATGCAAATTCATTAAAATAGAACGCGATGTAGAGACACAGTACGTAGCGGCGGCTGGGGACAACGCGCCGTTCATGTTAATTATTTTTTGTGAGCTCTCGGCGGCCTTAGATACGTTGTTAGACGTTTATCTCTAGCAAAGCTTTGTTTACTTACATTACTGACATCTAATCGTCGTCACGCTTTATATAAAGTTTATGTTTTTTTTTCTGCTCTTGTAGTTTTAGGTTGTATTAGCAATAACAATTATATTAATATTGATATCAAATACAATATAATATGAATCCAAGGGTCTATGCCCTCTATAGAGCCTAGGCGACCCGGGTACTAATGCTATGTATTCTAATCAGTCAAAATTAAATTTTTAACCGATTTCTATAAAAGAAGGAGGTTCTCAGTTCTACTGTATTGTTTTATGTTTATTACCTCAGAACTTTCAAATGTGTGATGCGATTTTGATGATTCCCTTTTTTACATCTTTTATAGTTAGCACCTCTGAAGGATTCATAAAATTTGCTTAGACAGAACTAAATGAATATATTATGCTATTATATTTTTTATAAAGATTTCATAAAACATTTTAAACCTGCATTAAATTTAAACATATTTAAAAATCAAATGTAATACTTAAATCGACTATTATAGAGTTGTGGCATTGAATTTTTTTAAAGCAAAAAACATAATCGATTTTATTTTAATTAACGTATTACTATTTTTTATTAATAAGCGAACACATGGGATCCCATCATTGATGAAAATATAATCTGACATAGGTAAGATTTACATAATAAAATAATAACTTCATTTGAATGTAAATCAGTCTAATGAGGGTTCACTTGATAGAGGTACACCTAAACCTGCTTTATTAACGATATTTTAATGTTATAGTTTGATTATTTGAATAATAACATCACAACTTAACTGTAGAAGTAATTAGTTTTAATTAATATTCAAATGTGTTGCTCTTTACAATAGAAAAAAAATATTCAAAACTCCATTTTAAAATTACTTGTAAATAATCTTATAAATTTACAGTTTTTAAAACTTCGAATCAACTCTACTCTACTTCTGTAGGTATATGTACTTGCTACTTTCAAATTAATTAATTTGCATATTTTGTGTAAAAAGATATAACGTAACCTATGTATGTAAATACTGAATAAATATATTATACTAGCGGACGCGCGCAGCTTCGCTTACGTATTTAGGGGTGAATTCTAATAAACCATGAAACATGTGTTCAATGAAATATTTTTAAGAGTCTAAATTTCAAATTTTATAAAAATCGGTGGCGATTTAAGAATTTTTCCATACAAATTTTCAACCCCTTATTTGCACTCTTATAGAAAGAATTCTAGAAAACCATGAAACACGTGTTCAATTAAATACTTTTAAGAGTCTGAATTTCAAATTTTATAAGAATCGGTGCCGATTTAATTTTTTTTCCATACTAACTTTCAACCCCTTTTTCGCCCCTTTAGGGTTAAAATTTTCCAAAATCCCTTCTTAGTGGATGTCCAGATTACGAAAGTAAACATCTGTCCAAATCTCACATTTCTACCATCAGCGGTTACGGCTGTGCGTGCGTCTTACCTCAGTCAGTGAGGACAAGTCCTTTTATATATATATATAGATTTTCATTTCCTCGCTCTGGTTACAACGCAAAGCACGGTGTTGAGTTCCAGAATTTGGGGAGAGTGGAGAACGGAGTGTCTTAATACTAGGTTCCAAGGTTCCCTCTGCTTACTCTGCAATGTGTGGGATACAGAATGAAGCTAGTAAATAAACAATATTGCTCGCAAAACACAACCTCTACAGAAGTACTTACTCATTAATTACGCAACCCGAGTAGGTACCTTAAGTGACTGTAGTAAGACCTTTATATAATTATGTAAATTCCAATATAATTTTGATTTCCCATCGCGCTACTTATTCATTTATTTAAGGATAAATCGTCATTTTTCTTAGAAGTAGCGTTTAACAGCGAGACGTATTTACATAACACTAATTAAAGTTTTTATATGGATTTCTTGCATTGCAATGTTTTAATATAAATATTATTTATGAGGGAACATACGGAATTAGCAATATCCTTATCGTGTATTGTACGTACATTATAATATTTAATATTTATTATACATTGAAATATAAAATTTTAGTTCAGCATTTTCACAAAACACATAACGATAAGTATAAGTAAAAAGGAAAAACCATAACATGACTTTCAATTTGCTTCGCGCCATGAGAGACCATATTTATTTCTATATTAAATAAACGTTTTAAATTAACCTGCTGTCCCCTTACTAGTAGCAAGTGGCAAAATTATGGGCACAATATGATCTTCTATTTTTTTATATTAAACGCAAGCATTTAAAGCTGTAGACGATTTAAACAGAAGAAATCCAAAGATAACAAAGTAAATTCTTTCTCCCATCAAACATTTCTTTTAAGCAAACTAAAGAAACAGGGGTCCGGCCTTCCGCCGATATCTAATAGAATTGCTGCCTCCAACATCAAAGGAATAAGTAATCGCCGTTCGAAAAGAAACGGAATCGCGTCGAAAGATAGAATCGTATTAAAAGATAGGGAAATAAACGGTATCGTAACGGCTCTATTTAAAGTAAAGGACTCTAGGACGGCTCTAGCGGATGGTCCCGTAAATCGCGCTGTGTGAAATACTGCCTCCGTCCGCGCGTCCTCGGGGGACCACCCGCCGCCGCCGCTCCATCAGTATCGCTTAACCCGCGAAAGGTAATTCCTGACCCAAATGCGATTTGAAGGGGAGAAACTTTAAAACTGAAGCTAATATATACAAGTATGTTATGTATGTACGTTTGTAGCTAATTTAAAGTGATTACGACCACGCTGCTAGGGGAGGCTGTGCGGCGCGCACGATTGGCTCCTTTCCTTGCAAACGAGCTGAACGTTCAATTACTGGAACACGAGCCAGTTAACAAATTATATATTATTATATTTTTTTGCGATTTACTTTAATTTTACACTACTGTATATTGGGCTCGTTTAATTTGTAACATATATTCTATAGTAAAGCATACATAAAGCTTACCTTACATGAAAAAAAAATATCGAAATATTTAACAAGGATCTAATAGTGTTTAATTACAAGTAAGAATTAATCATTATCATTGATAAGTGATAAGAGAGCATTTAGTTCGTCACGAGGTATAACGAAACGCTTTAGAAACTACCGCACGCATTCTCACACCGATATAATACATTCCGTCGATCACATGCTAATACGGGATTATCCAGCGCTCGTTATTCACACGAATAAGATATATACACCAATGTGCAATGTGCTGTGTGCACATACATTCACACACATATATGTGGCATGCTGCTGCAACGCTGGCTGAATGCAAATAAGACGCGCTTCACCTAACACGGCTGATATCTGTACATATTTTATACATAATGCTCACTTAGCACTAGTTACTTTCCATTATGCTTTTACCGAAATTTAATTAAATAGTTTCTTTTAAGAAAATGCGGCGTTAAGTTCCACCACTCAACATGCTCCTCCAAAAGTCGACAGAAAGTGGGGAACGGAAGTGTCTTAACAAAAAGGGAATCTCTTTTCACTAGATTCCTAGGTTCCCTCTGCCTACCCTATGTGCTGTATATAATAATGAAAATGATATATCCTTTATGGAGTATAAACACACCTGTCAGCATCGAGGTGGCATTCACAGGCGCTAAGTAAACGATAGACACATGCAATTAATATTTAAAATGGATACTTTTATATTATACCTACAGGTATGTGTTACAAGTGTTTAAGGTCAAGCGAGCGTATGTTTAAAGAAAATTGTAATTTTATGCGAATATAAATTCAGATGGAGATGAAAAGGTTGGCAAGTCCTACAAATACCTAAATAAATTAATAATAAATACGGAATCAGTTCCCAGAATACGAGAGGCTCTCAACGTGTATTTTTATCCATTTACATCGAGGCGTGCAGATAATACTTTATCGAGTTTTTTTACATGAAATTCATCCTTAATTTTATTGTTAAGCCGAAAATGTCAAAATGCCTTTGACGAATGTATTTTGTGTATTTTGTGTCACCGCGTGGATATTATGCAGGAGCATAAAGTTTCTCATGTATCATTTATTCCAGCGAACGTCTAGACTAGCTGTGTCCAAAGCAGCTGTTAAATCGTGAAATGGTGTGTTTTTCTTAATTCTAATTTTTTTGCACGTATTAACTGCAGAATTAGTAACTCTTTGTTATTTATTTTTCAACTTTACTATTTTTCCTGCAAGACACGGGTCTACTATGCATATACTGTTTTCCTCCCATCGCCCAATTTTGAAGACATTACGTGGCGAGTGGCGAAACTAAGCACCAATTCTGTTTTAGAGGCGTCGAAATAACAAAAATAATATTACACCAAGCAAGTAAACGACCTCACTATAATTTTAATTTATTATAGAAACGACGCATATAACATACAAATATAAATTTCCTAATTAAGTGTAGGTTTGAAAAAAGCAATAATTAATTTATTTTTTACAATATTCCCTAACTCTATGGTAAATAACAAATGGCGCTACAACAATCTATATATATAAAAGGACTTGTCCTCACTGACTGAGGTAAGACGCACGCACAGCCGTAACCGCTGATGGTAGAAACGAGAAATTTGGACAGATGTTTACTTTCATAATCTGGACATCCACTAAGAAGGGATTTTGGAAAATTTTAACCATAAAGGGGTCAAATAGGGGTTGAAAGTTTGTATGGAAAAAAAATTAAATCTGCACCGATTTTTATAAAACTTAAAATTCAGACTCTTAAAAATATTTCATTGAACACGTGTTTCAACGTTTTCTAGAATTCTCCCCCTACGGGTGCAAATAAGGGGTTGAAAGTTTGTATGGAAAAATCTTTAAAGCGCCACAGATTATTATAAAATTTTAAATTTAGACTCTTAAAAATATTTAATTGAACATGTGTTTCATGGTTTTCTAGAATTCACCCCCTAAGGGTGCAAATAAGGGGTTGAAAGTTTGTATAGAAAAATCTTTAAATCGCCACCGATTTTTATAAAATTTGAAATTTAGACTCATTAAAATATTTCATTGAACATGTTTCGTTGTTTTTTAGAATTCGCCCCTAAATACGCAAGCGAAGCTGCGCGCGTCCGCTAGTAGTATTATATGCATGCTAAGCGAATATCACCATGCTCGATGCATCCCGCCACTTACTACTATAATATAACACAGTTTAAAACTGCAACAAAAAATGCATTTTTTATTTTGTCTGGTGCTTTTTGTAATAAAAATGTAACTTTGCAAATATCTAGTCTATTTTAGGCGTTAATTTTAGTCTAATTAAGGCGCTCGACGATGAATGTCATTCATGGATTTAGTTCTTTTTAATATTGTTAGTTTTTTTAATTGAATTAATTTTTTTATTACGGGATCAAAAAAATATATATCGAGATTTATATACTTTAAGACAAAATTAACATAATATTCATTGACTAAAGTAGAATACACTATGACACAGTTAGCAGTCTATTAGATCAGGTGCGAATGGAAGGAGCATGTTGTGTACACTTGACACGGGAAAAACTACGTTGTTGTCTCCGAGAGGCGCGGGGTGATTGACCGCGGGTGGTTAATTGCGTCCCCCCCTTACCTCCCCCGCACCCCCGCATCCCCTGTGCCTCCGAGTTCGTCCTGACCCGCCCCACCCCGCCGGGGTCACGCAGACCTTCACAGGAGTACGTAACATTCGCCCTATATACGAAAATCGATGCTCTAACCAGAACAAGTTCAATTTTTCGATACATTGTCATTGTGATATGACCGACAAACTGCGGAAAAAGCTCACTTATATTAAATGAGCTATTAGTAGATATCATAATAGTAACGACATCCGGTCGTGGAAACTTGAGAAAAAAATGTTTATTTCTAGAAATTATTATATACTCGTACAATATGAAAGACAGAGTCAACGACCATCTGACACTGCAGTGCGAGGTATGCAGATCGCGGAGGCATTTAGACCTGTATCTCAGGTATTCTAATTTGAGAGCATTATAAGGAAAACCCGGTGATTGGTTGAAATCTAAATGGTATTCTTAATAGGGCCTGTTGAAGTGCAAACGCCTCGGAAGGTAACCAGCGGGAGTCGGTAAGAAAAACGCCGGCGAAGCCACTTCGGTATCACCTGGCTCACAGTGACATACGAACTAATCGATTAGAAATATTCAGAATGTAAAGTGTGCGAGCGGCGACGTAACCTTATTGTGTTAACGACATTTTTATTATGTTGTAACACTCCGATGTGTAATAACAATTCATTTGAGCAAATTACAGACATGTAAATCAACAAACAAAAATGTTTAACAGTTTTTTATTAGGTATATCTCGATAAGGCACTAAGATATGGTTATAGAAATCTCCTTTACTGATATAATTTGATTAATTTTGTAAAAATTTACCTTCCGTATATAATTTTCCTCAATATTTGATTGATTTAATAATAAAATTTGAATATGTGATTTTGATTAGTTATCAATCATTTTGATTACAAGTTTAGTCATAATTGATAAGGTTGAGGCCAGGTCTGCTAATGAAACGTACGTAACTATTATTATTCAGCTATGATTAAGCTGTGACTGTAAACGTGATGGTTGTGGGTTCGATCCTCACTTGGGGAAATGAATTATTATTTATTAATGTTTTCATTTTCTTCACTCTGTTAAAGCAAAGCGCGGCGTTGAGCTCCGCCACTCAACACGTAACGCTTCGAAAATTCTGCAGAAAGTGGTGAACGGAGAGTCTTAACACAAAAAAAATACACAAGTAAGTAATAGTATTTTTCAAAATGAGGACATCTTGTCAAACATAGCAATTGCAACTCAAATCTGTAGTAGGTACGTAGGAGGCACCAAGTGGACCTTCCTGCACTCACTATGTTTCCAAGAAACCGCCCGCGGCTTTTAACTGACGCCAAGCAAATTTGTCACTCGCCACTAAATTAAAGGAATGTGCAAAAAAACTGCAAATCATCGTCTAACTAATTATACGTACTAACCTACTATATAAATGTTTAATAAATGGACAGAAAAAATGTTATCTATATATATAAAAGGACTTGTCCTCACTGACTGAGGTAAGACGCACGCACAGCCGTAACCGCTGTGCGTAGAAACGTGGAATTTGGACAGATGTTTACTTTCGTAATCTGGACATCCACTAAGAAGGGATTTTGAAAAATTT